>BTSX01000001.1:20232758-20277553 GCA_036245825.1 Pristionchus entomophagus | reverse complement strand
GTTCCAGAACCTTCCAGAAATAGGGGGAGGGAGGGGGAGAGAGATTTCATCATAGAAACTTCCAGAACCTTCCAACGAGACGGGGAGGGGAGGGGGAGAGAGATTTCGTCATCGAAACTTCCAGAACCTTCCAACGAGACGGGGAGGGGGAGAGAGATTTCGTCATCGAACCTTCCAGAACCTCCCCGAAATTTTGCAACCTTCCAGAGAGAGGAGAGAGTCGGAGAGTGTGTGAAGCAGGAGAAAAAGAAAGACAGACGACGAGCGCAGTCTGCCAGTGGCTTCCCCTGTCGTAGGCGGGGGAAGCCACTGGCATCGGCTGGTTCTCTATATTGGAGGTGAAATATCATCTGAAAAGTGAAAATGGTTTCCCTTAGGTTTCATGTTGGCCCTCGAGACAGGATGGATGCCGGATGATGAGACAAGAGAAGAATTCGTGCCCATGCTAAAGGTACCCTATATGTAGAGACCACAGGGTGATATCTCTCTCCACCCCCCCCCCCCCCCCCCGCTCTCTCGCCCCGTTCCTCCCGCGCTCAACCGGAAATTCGGAGAAAAATATTAACATTCTCTCAAAAAAAAATCTTAAAATTCCTCTAAATACAAATGAAGGAAAGGGCAGGTGCGCAGCTGGGTACGATCACTAGAAACCCTTCAAATCGATACTCTAGACCATAAATCGGTCATTTTGACCTACTTAAAGTAGACCGATCAAGCTGTGCATCAAGCCGTTTGTACAGGATCCTTAGGCCTACACAAAACGCTTTTGATCGTTTGATTTGATTGCGAACCCGTCTTGCCGGACCTCTCGCCATGTTTTGGGCAACTCTCTATTCCCTTCAAGTGGGCGGAGCCTGTGGTCTCTACCTATATGGCTAGAATGGATACAGGGGGAATAATGAGCATAATTGGATAAATAATCATATTTCATTCAGGATGCATACAACATCGATCTTGCTGCAGCTAATGAGCCTGGATTTCTCGGCATTGTTTACAGGGTCAAACATTCGGACTTGCAATCAGAGTATTAGATGAAGAAACTAATGATTTTTTTAATGAATCAAATTAATTGAATGAAGTGTAGCACTGCAGGTGGTGATGGCTCCTTAACATGGTCAATTCAATCTCTCGTCGCTCTTTCAATCGTTCTCATTCTATTCGCAGGATCAGGTATGGAGTCAATACAACTCACAATTATTTAGTATACATATAAAAAAAATTATTTAGTATAAACTGTATACAATTATTTAGGCTTCGTAATCGTCTTCTGCATTTGGAAAGTGAGGGTTGCAATGAAGAAAACGGAGTGGGTTGAGCTCATTATTTTCTATGAAATCTAAAGCTTCAACTCTTCATTTTCTCTAATTCTTGCTTGAGTATTCATCTGGGAACTCGTACTCGTCACATGCAACATCAATTGTTTCGAACACTTCTTATTTAGGTGTGGTCGTGGATAGTTTAGGAGAAGGGCACGTCAATTTCATTCACTTGAATTCTATTTTCTCTCTAGACTATCGTCTCTCACGCACTGTTCTTCTGAGATTTCTCATGATGAATTTAATGCATTAAGACGATCGTTCCTACCGTAACCTCCTACATTCCCCTCGGGACTCTCTTCGTCATTCCGCTGACTGGATTATCACTGGGAGGATTCGGAGTGGTGAGATTAAATCATCCATATTCAATCCCATCTCATCTTCAGTTGATAATGATGAGTACTGCTCTCTTCCCTCTCATTGATCCCTTCCTCGTCCTCTTTCTCGTTTCGGGGTGAGTCTCTCTTTTATCCATTGAAAGACGATCCATTCCCTCTTTTTCTCACAACAATCTTATCAGATATCGCTCTAAACTACCCTCATTCCTTCGCAATCTCGTCACTTCTACAGCTCATGTATCAGCTGCAGTCACTCCGAGACTTGAATCAAGGAATAGAAGTCCTAGAATTGAATCGAGAAATGGCCATTCTATCGCATGATCCCTCCTTCCCCCCCCCCTCCCCTCTCTATCTTCATCCCTCTAATCTCATCTGAAGAATAAATCCTCGGCCCTCCCACGATCTCCGTTTCATTCTCCTATTATTTTGGGCTTTCGTCTAATACATATCTACTCTTTTTTTTCCATCGCCGAATATTTTAAAACTTAAACCTTTCATAATTCGGTGTTCTTCTTTACCATTAACGTATTCGAGTTCCCACTGTTTTATCCACCTCGTCAATCTCGTAAAAGGAGTCTTTCGGGTACTTCATTCTCCATTCCAATCATTCGTCTGCAGTTGTTTCGACGACTTCTCTTCACTCACTCCACAAATTGTGTGTTATCGAATAGTTAGATGAACTGTGGTGTCTCTTTTCTTTCCTTCCCCAACTACCACTTATTTCGAAAGTACGCCGAGTTTAGATATCGAAAAGTCGGCAATTCCATCCGCGAATTTGTGCATTCGTCTCACAATCAGAAAAGGTGACGTCAGCGTTGGGAGATTGGTTTGGAGGAAAAACCTCTCCCTACCCTGACATTACAATTTGTGAATGATCTGTCTGGTTGAAGGAAGGAATCATTCAACTGTCCACTATGGAATGTCTCCACTCCCTCTCTCCCCTCCTTCCTTCCCTTTCTTCCCGTCTCATCATTGGAATTCCTCAACTTCTTCTCTCCATTGCATCACTCATAGCCAATCTCCTCCTTCTCTTGGTTCTCATTCATTCTTCGCCTCTTCATTTCTCGTTTCAGGTAGGTTACTAGTTGATAGACTACGAAACGCAAATATAAATTTTTTTTTATATGTCCATTATATTCAGTTGCATGTGGTTTCCCTAATTATATCTTCCCTCGGATTTCTCTCGGTGGCTCTTTTTGTGTTCACTCCAATCGTTCTCTTCGATGTCAACATAGATGATCCACTCCTCATCATTCTCTCCACTCCTGATTCACTCTTCTATCAGGTTAATACTTTTTTCCTTTCGAAATGCGCCTGAATGAAGATAAAAGGTGAGAGAAATGCACAGAATTATTTTCTGTGCTGAACTTTCCTCCGAAGTTCAGACTGGATAGTTTCTAAATAGAAAAAAATCTCTGAATAGCTGCAATAATCTCAGGCAATGATGTTCATCACGACATTGATTGCAGTAGAGAGATGTTCACTCTTTCTCTCTCCAAGTGTAAGAATTATTCGAGGGATGATCATCATTCATCTCTTTCAGTTCCATCAATTCTTCTCTGGTAATTTCCAATATATTATCGTCTCAATCCCATGGCTTGCTGCAATCTTCATCGTTTCTCATTCCACCTACACAGGTGAGAGAAGGGAATCACAGAAAGAACCTACGGGACAACGAAATGAATAATCTCAGGTTGTTATAAGAGAGTTGATCCCTACGCGTTGCGATTCACTTATGCCTGCTCGTTAGTTTCGTTCGTTATCTAGTCGAGGAAAATAACTAAATACTTTTTAGAAATTGTGGCTTTTACTCCGACCTCTTATTTTATGCATCTCTCGCATTTCCTTCCATTATTGCAATCTCATACGGGATTCTATTCGTTTATCTCTACTTTCAAAATGAGAAGTGAGAGAGAAATCGACTATCGGAACAAAATATAAAATCAGATCTCAAGAAATCAAGATCACAGTTATCTCTCAACGTCAGCAATTGTCATTTGTGAGTGTCTGCTGAGTAAAATTAATTAATTAACATTCTAATTAAAGTTTCTAATTGCAGGCGATTCAGTTCTCAATAATTGCCATTCTTCAACTCTTCGGGTCCAGTTTCTTCTACATTCTTCCAAGGTATTTGATGAAGTCATGAATAATCTCAATGAGAGGAAACATCAGATTCTTCGGCAATTCAGACGTGATCAATTCTATTCTTACCTCATCTTCTACACTAAACAGCATGGCCAATCCAATCTGCATGTTTTTATTCCAAGTGAAGTTTTTAAAGGATACATAAACCCCTTCTGAAATTTGTTCATGGAATACTAATTATCCAATAAATTTGAGCAATCAATACGTGAGGCATTCTTCCATCTCCCACTCATCAATCGATTCTTCCCCAATAAGACTATCGCTTTTGATTCGAGATATTCGACTAGATTTCGACCCTCAATAATCATTTCATAGCGAACAATAAAAGTATTTTCATAAAAGTATTGTCACGGATACATTATTTGAAAATAACATCTGGCCAAATTTATCCTTTATTCAACGGAGTCGCTCCTCCTTCCGGACAAGCCCCCTGATCATTCTATTTGTGTCTGACTCATATTCAACTTCTTCATTTCTATGACTCACTTCCATCTCGGATTCCCTCCATTCGTCGAACGAACCGGTCACTTCCTCCATCACTTCCCTCTCTCGTTTTCCCTCTCTTCTCCATCATAAAAGAGGGTGTTGTTCTCAGTTGGACACTCTTCATTCTTGTCACTTTCCCTCTATTCATTCATCGTCTTCATTCCATCATGAGATTCCTTCTTTTCCTTTCCTTCATTCTCCTTTTCGTATCTGGTCAACGTACTCATTGGACAGTTCCTGACAGGGATCTCATTCCAATCAATAATCCCAATCTTGGGAGGGAAATCAATGTTCCAGGTGAGAATATAATACTACCTCTTTCTATTTATTATCTCGACTCTCCTATTCATTTTTGATGCATTAGATGACAATGTCTCTCTTTCAGTGGATGCAACTCCTGATAGACAAATGAAAGGACGAATGAGGAATCCCAATATGGGTTCATTTGTTGATATTCCCGTCGTATTTTGAAACAATCGTTACCTAATCGAAAATGATCTCTCATCTCGCTTGTCATTCTCATTACACTCGGTAACCAAGATATAAACACCAAATCGAGTATCCCGCTCTCTCTCTCTCTTATTTGTTGTTATTCAATGCGTATTGGCTACTAACATCATTTCTCGGCGATACTTTATCGAGGGTCATTTCATTACGAATTTTAAAAGTTTACAGAACTCTCGAATAAAATGATATCGAATATTATGACGGATTCAACGACAATTACAATTATTGAATCGTACAATAATTAGGATACACAAGGAGAAATACTCGTACTACCGTAACCCGATACAGTACACCAAAGGGAATCATATACAGTATTCCGTGGGTGAATCAGACGACAAGATATTTGCGATGCTTGGTGGGTCCTCTCTTGGTGATGGGAGGATGGTAGAAGGAGCAACCAGTGGGACCAGGACAGGCACGACGAGTGCACTCCTGAAGGGAATTGATGAGTACTGTAGTCTGAGAAGCCGATCGATAAATACGGAATACGATAATTGACTTACGAGAGGATGAGCGAAAGTGCAGCTGGGGCCATAGCACTGAGCTCCATACTTGCATGGAGGAGCACGGACTGAGCGACGCTGAGAGAGATTATTAATTAGTTGGAAGATTCATCTTATAACAATTGGAAAGAAGTTGGTACTTGTAACCTTGGAAGACCCATTTTGCACGTATCCCCCTTGCCTTGCAGGTTCTCCCCTGCAAGGGGGAGTGGACCTCTCCTTTTAGGAGAGAGAGGACCACAGTCCACGGGGGCCATGCTCCCCGCACTCTCCTCGAGAGAGGAGAATGCTCGGACCGGAGGTCGAATTCAGCTCTTTTATAGGAGAGAGAGCGCGCACGGGGTGAGAGGGAAATGAAAAATGAGAGAGTGTGAGAAGAAGAGTCTTCTAATTCGTTTTTCTTCAATCTCATTCAACTCTCGCTCCGAAACTGTGTTCTTTTTTCTATTACTTTTCTGCCAAGTGTGAGATGTTTCCTCATAAACTAGGAACGAGAATAGTCAATAAATGATAGGTAACAAGTAGATCAATGGCAGATGACTAACCAGAGTGTGTTCATAGGGACACGACTCCCTCGTGCAAACTCCATCGTTCCTACACGTTCCATGGAGGAAGAGACACGCCGATCCATACGGACAATACGGGAAGCGTCTGTAATAGAGGTACGGTAGACAGATGGAGGCATACTGTACGTGTCCTCTCGATGGGAGTACGGTAGTGTCTCACTTGCACTTGATGGTAGGATGGATGTAGATGCACTCTTCATCAGACTCTCTGCATTTCGGCCAGAATCGACATCGCTCCTGTCGCTTGCCCGTCAGCTGAAAAAATGATACTGTTACATCTCATCAATCAATATCTACCGTACCTCCACCGTACTCTCCTCACTTTCATCCGTCGATTCAGTCTTGCTCTCACTCTTGTCCGAATTGAGATCTCGGAATGGCTGTGGAGGGGGTTCCTTCTTCACATGAATCACCTTGACTCGTCGAGTATCGAAGACATCTGAACAATACAGTAATCTATCTGTAATCTCTATCTCATCCACTCACTTTTCTTCCTGATAGCCTTCCTTGACGACTTAGTAGTGTCCGTCGATGTATTGCGTTCTTTGAGACTGCGTAATTCCTGCAGAGATCAAATATCACTTGATCATCCTCTCTCTCTTCACTTGTACCTTCTCCAATCTCTCTATCTCCGACATTAGTTTCTTCTCTCGATCGGGTGAGGGATCGTCGGGAATCTGAATGAAACAAGATGAGTCAGATGGAGTGGAGACCAATGACCAACTTTGTCCTTTCTCTTCGCCGTTTCATCCGACTCTGACAATCTCGATAGAGCAAGAGTCAGGACACTTCTCTCCTTTCCACGCCTCTTCTCATGCTGAGATCAAACATCTAGATCAGATGCTGAGTAAGACCAAGCAATCAGAGGTCAGAGATTCATTCGTGTAAAGAGGTTCAAGATTGATTATTATATTATATTGTATCGATCGACAACATACTACCGTACTTCTATAGTACTCACCACAGAGGCATTCCTCGCTGCGAGGGCAGACTTCTTGTGTGATTTCATTCTCGCCCATAGCTCCTTCTCGTCCAGACTGCAATCAATAATGATCAATCGATATTTTAATCATGAGATTTACAGTATACCTCGTGAGTTTGACCTCCATGACATCCCAATCCTGCTCAGTCTCAGCCACCATCTTCCATCGAGGCATTTCAGTCTTGATGAATCGATAGAGCTGAAATATTTGAGACATTACAGTAGAATAATCGATTAATTTATAAAATCTACACTTACATCGCCCCAGGCCTCGTGTTCGATTGACTTCCAGTCATATTCCGCGTATCTGCAAGTTCGGCATTCAATAAACGTAGAGACATGTGGTGTATGAAGAGTAGATAAGTATAATTCACAGATTGGCGTCGGGATCATTCTTCAATGCGACATAAACACGTGCATCCTGGGCCAGATAGAACTTGTTACCCAAAGAATCATTGCCCAAATGAGTACATGTGTCGAGCACCTTCTGCAACATTATCGATTACCTACCTGCTGAGAAGAATCGTTGCGAATCTCAGAAGTACAAAAGGAGATATATGAACGTACTGGCGTCTGATGGAAGAGCATGTTGAGAATATATAGCTTGCATTCAGTGGGAAGACAATGGAAGGAGATGAAGGAAGCATTGAGTGGATTGGAGATATTGAGGGGAAGAATACGAGGACGAGTGAGGAATGAACGGAGATGAGACATGTAGTTGGAGCAACTGAATGGCCCATGCTTATTCATCAGCGATAGAAACAACAGACTCCCACTTGACACGCTTGTGCGGCTCGCAGAGTTGAAGTGTGAGCACGAGTAGTTGCCTGAAGAATGAGAGTAGGTACTAGCAGAAGACACCAGACGATTTCTTAGAATAGGGCAGGGTAGATCAATTGACTTACTTGATAACGGGTGACACGTAAGTGCAATTCTCGTTCATTGCCAGTCCTGACGTCACCTCTCGTACGTTATTCTGCTCCTTTCGTAGCTCTTCATCGAGAATAAAGTAAGGCATCTATAAAGAGACTGGAGGGATTGATCTACCAAGGAAAATAATGGAATAGAGAACTCACTTGAAAGGCTTCTTTCTTGAAAAGACCCTTGAGACAGAGAGAGACCGCGGCGTAGCAAGAAGAGTCCATGAAGCCATCTTTCAACTGCAATAGGTCATGGATTAGATCTGAAAACTGTAACTAAAGAAACTGTAACTTGCCTTTAGCTTGCGGATCCACGTGTCATCCGCACTTGCCATCTCTAGGGAAACTGAACGAAATGAGCGAAGAAAGTGATCCGTAATTTCATGCCAAACGCAGTCAAATGCAGAATTTACATATAAATTAGTTTTGAGATCAATAGAGTTGGATTACGGTGCGGTGGCCACGTGGATCCGCAGGGAAATTCAAATTTATTGACGTTTCGCTGACTGTTGTTTCGTCGTGTTGTTTACAATCTATTTGTTGTTGTTTGTGTTGTTATTGTTAAGCTTTTCAATTTCTCGTCATTACAGGTCACCAATGATCTCTAACCCTAAGTAGATCTACTCGCGTGAGTCTCGATTTCGCCGTTTCTACTCAAACCCACTCAAGAGTAGTTATTCTTCTAATAATCAAGGTGAGCTATTTCTTTCTTAATTGGGTGCTCGCACGTCGTCGAGGAAGTTTAATGCAAGGATATGGGCTATCTACTGGGAACTTGATGACGTTCACAGTGGTCACGGGCTCTATTTTCAACGAATCTGTACTTTGCCCACAAGTTACTGTTTTCTTCGAATCTCTCCTTACTGATCAATTAATTCGAAAAGTGCAAAGAGCGCCCTATCCTTGCGGCAAACTTGCGCGACTTTCTCAGTGTCTCCCTAAAAATCAAAGTTCAATTACTCACGATCTTAGACGTTTGATTTTTGATTTCCAGTCTCTCGACTATATAAGCAGATGATTCCTCACCAGATCAGTCACCTTCAACATGTTACAGATGTCGTTTGAACAGCTAAAGACTGCGATCAAGTATCGATTCATGGCCGATTCCACTTCGATCACGGATCATCCCACCCCTAATAAGAGTCTTCGATCATCCGCTACCTGCCCTAATTTCTCGTTCGGTGGTCAGTCTTTGGTTTGCTTTCATCAGTATTTAGAATAAGATATTTTAGTTGATTATTTGCTCGCATTCAAGTAGCGAGTAGAACTAGTAACAGTTGATTGATGAGGATGTTCAGATTATCTTGTAGTTTCTCCATCCCACCTATTCACACACCCTCCTCCTCTATCCTCTCCATTCATTCTTCCTCTTTGCAGATGTTGCATCTCTCTCTTCTCCTTCCATCTCCTCCTCTTCCACTTCCTCTTCCACTCCGAAGACGTCAACTGCATCAGCTGGTGATTGGGGCAGTAGAGAGCACTACCTCAAACTGGCCTTCCTCACCGACAGTAACAGCTACTGAGTACGGTAGAATACGGTAGTTCCCTCTATCGATTACCGTAGTCGACCGAACATTAACCTATCTATAATATCCGTTTTGAGTCAATGACAGAAGTGTAGATCACTCGCCTTCAATACCCCTCCCATTCTTCTGATTTTGTGTAGTTACATGTCAATCTACTTGTAAAGTCGATGGCCTCTAACCATTGTTCTCGGTTCGAATGGACAATGATAAACAGAAGCTTGTTGTCTAATAGAGTCTATGCTCCACACAACCACTGCATTATCAACTTAAAAGAAGAAAATGACATTTATAAATTGGAGTTGGAATGAGGTGTACATGTTCTCTGTCATTCTGTTCATTCCTCCATTCATTCTTATCCTTTCCCGGTCTCTGGTATGCGACCCACAGGTCTTCTCAGTTGTCTCGGATTGGGGTATCATCAACACGTCGTTCTGCCCCCTCAGACGCCCAATAGCAAGGAGGTACTGTATCCCCCTGTATCATGGGATTACTGTATCTCCAGATTGCTTGTTTCGGCCCCGTTCTCGTTTACTACTATGCATCTGTTGCGAGTGACGGGTCACAGATGATCGATGCCAACTTCGGCTTCCAGGTTGCGGTAGTCCACACCCCCCCCCCCTCATCCAATCGATAATCTGTAGATCGTGGGCAGTTGGGTGCCGATGATATTCTCTACGACTGCTCCCTTCACTCGAGTGATCTGCCAGGGATCGACTCCTCTCTTCGTCCCGGCTAAAGTGGAGGTAGGTCAAGACCAGATATAGGAATGGATTATCGATTGATAGGTGGCAGTGAAAGAGACTGGAGTGAAGTTGTATGTGATGGGCGATGTCAAGATTGTCAAGATGTTCAATGAAGAAGTCAAATTCGAGAAGAGGTATACGGTAGACCAATTACATCTATCGTAATCCTCCCTCATTCAGTCCGGAACCCCTCATGTTGCCTGGAAATGGCTTCTGTGCAATGTACACTGCTGATCCTGACGAAATCGACGAAGATATTGTGGTGATTGATAGACCTACCGTAACACATGTAGTGATTGATCTACTTCCATTCATCTATCGTAGCCTACGGATACAGTATTTCTTGAGGCAATCATCACTGCTGACATGACAGTGTACTGTGCGGGAGGACAGACGATCATACTTTATCAAGAGGATACGGTAGTTATTATGAATGATGCTGAGAAGGTATAGAGAAGAAGAGGAATATTACCAGAGAGCAGATAAATAATATACTTCAATCGAATTGTCGTTAGTTTTATGAGGATAGAATGTTTGGAAGTCAGGAAGACCTTTTATCTTTGATCGCTCAATCTGTTGTGCATGCAATGGAATGCTCGAAAGTTAGTTGGATGGGTGTGGGGAAATCGACTCCTGCACTGATAGAGTATTCC
Source organism: Pristionchus entomophagus (assembly GCA_036245825.1). Taxonomy (NCBI): domain Eukaryota; kingdom Metazoa; phylum Nematoda; class Chromadorea; order Rhabditida; family Neodiplogasteridae; genus Pristionchus; species Pristionchus entomophagus. Next base: position 20,266,868 of record BTSX01000001.1, on the reverse strand, counting down.
ATGCCTTTACAACGGGCGACGATTATGGGCGAAGTGATTTCATAGAAGGTCACTGTTGATGAGGCTTTCTCAAGAACAAACGCTCATTTTTCAACCAATACATCATCCTTTCCCACCAATTTAACGAGTAGATGTCCTCCGACTTCACACTCGATAGTCATTCCTTTCACACATCCAGGCAATTCACCATACTCGATCGTAGGCTGAAAGAAGTGAGATGATGAGACTACCGTACTCATCTCAATCAACTCACGATGACATCGATACAGGAAGCAGTCTTGCCAACTGAATCACACACATTCGTATTGTAGGAATGGAGAAAGCAGGCACAATCTACAAAGTCTCAGTAGCTCTCACATCGTCAACATTTGAATCCCATTTTTTCTCTCCATCTTTCATTGATGCTTTACGTCCAAATTAATTCGAAAGTCAAGTTCTGGGGAGCCATTCATTTAAATCTCTTATTCCTCTTTCTCACCTGAATCATAGCATCCGATTGAAGTGATTAGAGTGGGATTGGGATGGTTATCGTTATCCAACACAAATCCATCCTTGCAGTTCACATGAGAATCGGGAACGAAGGGAAACGGAGAGGCCACGCCTGAGAGGGGAAAGATGGAACTTGATATGAAGGGAAGGTTAAACCGAACCATTGATGGTACCGAACAATTTGTAAAATCCGCCATCGCAGCCAGTGTTGAGATGGATACATCCTGAAAGATAATGACTAGTGTGGAATACTGTATTCAATTCAGTGTATTAACAAGGAATACTGTACCATTCTCATCAATGATTCTTTCAATCTCGGGCTTTTTGCAATTCGCTGCATTGAAAGAGGCAGGGCAGATGTCTGTGAGGAGAGCATCCACTGCGGTAGCAGAGCAGAGATCAGAGGCACAAGCTGAAGAGAGGGAGGGGTACGGTAGATAATCCATACGGGAGTCCCACCTGGATCCGTGTAGCAAACCAATCCAGTGATAGCTGTGAGTTTCATATCCTTGACGTCTCTGAGGTACCAATCGCCTCAAGAGTCACTATATGTATATTGTGGAAAATGCAAAATTTATGTGTTGAATTTTTTAAACTTCCGATGCAAACGATGTCATAAGAAGAGCTGACATCATCGACTGTGCCAGAGATCTGGAAGAGGGAAGAGATCAAAGATCAAAAGGACGGAGGGAATGGCTAACGATTTCGGTATTGAGATATGAATGAATGTCCACTTTCTGGCCTGGATCACACTTGAGGGTGGCAGTGCACTTGCTGTGACTTTCTTTCTGAAAGATAAATCATCTTGTTCGTTGATCAATTGGCGGATCCAGAGTAGACATTCTGATATATAGTTCTCGCTATTAAGATAAAGCTAGCTTGAACCACAAATGAATTGGGATCCCCGAGGTCATTCCCTCACATGGAAGGTGCACTCAATCGGTTCAAATCGGCTTAGTTCCACTTTTTCTATTCGGAGTACATTCTCCATTGGTAATCCCCCTCGTAATCTGGCTGTTGTGGCATCTCTTTCCATCTTCAGTGAATACTCTAATGGTTCTCAGTAGGAAAGAGAGCATTTGACCAACAATCACGGTAAGATTGAGTCAAAATAGTGTAGTATCTCTCACATTATAGATGATTCCGTCCTCAGTGCACATGAATACATCGGGAGATCCAGGACAGAGAGACGTCGTGTACAGATTCTCCATGCAGGGACAGACTGGGACTGGGACTGGAAAGGAGGAGAAGATGATGACTAGTGAGTCTATGAGTGGAGTGACTGACCAGTGGGCATGGATGTATGGGCCGTGGGTACACATGAGAGAACTGATGAATGAAGGAGAGAGAAGAGAAGAAGTCTGGAATCTGTTGTGAATGGACACAAACAGATGAGAACCAACCTCATAGTGGATGGAAGATGAGGGAATGGAATCTCCTTGTACAGTCTTCCCCTTTCATACCTTCGTTTTGATTGATAATTGGCCTTCTGAACTCACTCTTACTCACAATTACAACACCTCTCCAGGTCATCGTTTTGCTCAAGAAAAAGACAAAATTGGATGATTTATCGGGAATGTGTTCAAGATCGCTGTTTTTTTTCGTCTTCCAATGACTTTGAACCAGATGTGACTCATGGCAGGTCAACCCCCTCTCCCCCCTCCGTCACTCTCTCTCTCTCTCTCCCTCTCTCTCTCCCTCTCTCGACCTCAGTAAATTACCTGTCATTTCTCATCACCTCTACGCACTTCAAACGAACGGTTTGCCAAGGTGCGAACAGTCTATGTTTCGTCTAAGTTTGATTGACTTTGTCTTGCTCTCCTCTTTTCTCTTCTATTGACATTCCATGGAATCTCACGTCTTTCACTTCTTTTCTTCATCTGTTTTGACCTTCTGACGCATCAGCTGAGAGAAGGATGAAACATGTGAATCTGTCGTTAAGAGATATCTCAAGGAGGTGTAAACTCATGGGATATTGAGGAGAACTGGAGAAATGAGGGAAGAAGCAGTTTGATCTACCCATCACAACTTGTTTCGATGTTCACTCACTCCAAACACACGGGATCAGATAAACAACTCGTCCTCTTCCCGAGTTTCTTCCTAGTTCACTCATTCCTATCTACTCATTCCTTCCCTTACTCTTCCAATCACTTTCCGTTCTCTATCTCTCATTGTTCATACCATTCATCCCCTTTATGAACCATTTCTTGTCATGTTCCTTCCTCTTTCTACCCCTAGTCACACTCATCCTCTATTTTGATTCATGATCATCCTCTTTTATGACTTCCATCAATGGGTCGATTCAGAGATACTCTAACCATAGACTACCCCATAGTTACGAGTGTCAATTTCCCTTCATCAACTCTTCATTCTCCGTTCTATACTTTGTCTCATTCTGCCATTCATATCCATCTCCTTCTTCTTCTCTCAATCCGATTCCAATCTCTCTTCTCTCCTTCTTCTCCTTCTTTCGATTTGTCCTCAAACCGTCAATCCTTTTTTGTCCCCTCAGTCCTTCCCCTTCTCACTATGCTCTTCTTCCTTCCCATCAATCGTTCTGACCTTGATCAATTCCCCCGTGAACTCTCGCAGAGCAAAACCGCAAAACATGACGAGATCGTGGAGGGAATTTGTATTTGGAAGAAGGGTTCGTTACCATCTCACAATTCCAATAGATTGATCCGCTCAGTCAATCATCCTCACTTCTACACTGTATTTGCCCCCCACCCCTCCCCCCCCTCTCCCCTTCCTTCACGAGAATTTTACTAGACTCTTTCCTCCCATTTATCTCTAATCGCTGCCATTTCCCACGTGAAAACAGCCTGCTCACCTTCAATTACGCCTCTAAATTTTACGTGGCGCTGAGGTTTTACGGGGGTAGAATGAGCTAATTTCCATTGGGTTTTCGAGAAAACAATGTGAAAATGAATATCTAGACAATGAGAGTTCCGCCTTTCATCTATTCCTGTATAGAAATGGTATGATCTCCCATGTGCAGATGCATCGTCATGCCGACTAGTTTCTATCTCGTTTATTCCATCGGAGTCTTCGTCCTTCTCTTCTTTCTCCTCTCTGGATTCTATCTCGACGAAGACGTCATCGACCAATTCAAGGATAACGACCAATTCAGCCTCCAGAGAAATCACTACGGTCAGTCAATGCTTCATTATTTATGATGAAGAAATTTATGGATGCTTGAAACATATCCGAACGAGTGATCTTGATCATAGTTCCCTTCATGTTTCTCTTTCGTTCTCTCAAAACTCATTGGTTGTTTGGTCATCTGAAGCATCGTTTCAAGATCCGAAAACTTCCAAAACTAGCACTCTACTCATCCACTTGTTAGTCGAGTAGACTACGAGTCAAGCCTCCCCCTCCCCCTCCCCCCCCTCCCCTCCTTCCTCCCCACTCATTCACACAAACCGACTATAGAGCAAGAAAGATCGAGAGAGTCAAATATTTTTTCACTAGTTTTCAACACCAATTGTCTCCGCCCCTTCTCTACTTCACTTCCCCCCATCCCCCTCCTTCTCCCTCCCAATCTCTGTTTCATTCCCTCCTCCTTCTCCCCCTTCATTCCCGTCATGTTTCGGCTTCTGACTCTCTTCCTTCTGACCTACAGTAAGACCCTTCTCCACTCTCTTTGATTCCTAGACTGATCTCCCTCCTTGCAGATTTCTCAGTCGACTCCGTTCCCACTAAACCCTCTCCTACTCTAGTTCCACCACCTCACAAATTGAACCCGAAGGTAAGGGAAAGTTGGTTATGATCTACCAATGTATTGTGAAGGGGAGAGTAGCGTAGACAGTACGATTATAATCGTCCCTCCATGATTGTAATCTACTCGTTTTATAACTGATTCCGTCCTGTAGAATAGAAGCTACATCAATGACATTCTCTCGATATCTCTCTCTTCAATTGCTTTCAGCCGGCAGAGAAGCGAAAGGGCGATATCTTCGACTCATGCCAATTAGTAGATCATGAACCATGGGATGAGGAACTCAAGTCTTTCCTCAATGTCCACTTCAATCCATTAGAGTCAGTCGATTCTTGTGGTTATTGAGCTCTCGCTCGGATGAGAAAATCACTCACTTTCCTTTCTCTCTCTACTCTTTTTCTCAGTAAGTGATTCGAAATGGGTTAGAGTGTGTCCATTCTAAGAGGCAAGAGGTGCAGTCCAAATTGACGAATTTCACGCGTCACGACCACTAAAATTGAGGGTGCACACAGTGGGAATTAGAGATGGAAAAGCTATTTTCTCGCAGATGTTTCTCAGTTTGCATTTATTGATATTCTCGTCTCTTTCAGTAAGTGCAACAAGACATTCAAGCCATTGACTCAACTAATCGAGGGAGTTCTCGATCTCACTTTCGGAGCAGCTCTAGAGGGTGGATACAAGTGTGAGGGAAGGTCAGTTAGTATCCATATGGGAATTCCATATGGGAATTCCATTAGGGCAGTGGGGATGGAACGTAGGGACGTTTTAGTAATCTGTTTCCGTCAGATCAGAGCAGTTTTGATGTTCTTCTGAAAATTTGCGGAGATAGAAATGTGATGGGAGAATGGAGATTGTGGGATGAAGGCCGTATTTGGTCGAGTGTGCGCAGTACCCAAATTGAATCAAAACAAGCTATGCAGTTGTCGTTTGATCACTCGATGAGAACTCGGTTCGATTGAAGGGAATAAACACTGTTTCGGTGCAGTGACCGGTGTTTCTCTCAAGAGATTGATGGGAAGGGATATTCAATGTGAGATGGATTCAGATGTCTAGTGCACATCACAGACTATCGATATCACGGAACCCCTTGGGAATCTCTTCCTCTCATGCCAGATTGTGATGTGGTTGAGGCGAGATGCAGAAGGAATGGTATGAGTTACCAATCTTTCCCTTTCCATCCTTTCTTATTGTGTTGAAATTGACAAATGAATCTTCTGATTGCTTTTGAAATGAGAAATTGAAGGTTCTACCGATGTGATGTACGAGTACATGCACACCCAGATCAAGCCAATGTGAGCATTTTAAAAATATTATTTGCCTTTCTATTACAATGAATAGTATTCTTGTGATTGCAGCAAGACAAATCACACTAAGAATGCCAAACCGAAGGGAGTGGATAAGAAGACGCCTCTCAAACCAAGTGTATACATCGTCCTCTTCGATTCTGTCGCCGATACTCAGAGCATACGGTACCCCCCCCCCCCCTCTCCCCTCCTCATCGGAATGACTCTCCCTTCTCAGTTCCTTCCCTAAAACAGTTGCATATATGCAGAAGCGATTCAATGCCACGAGGATTCGTCATATGAACAAGGTCCGTTTTTATTGAGTGGGGGTCGATTACCAGGCCATTTTCACTAGAATCGTAACCTCTTCATCTCAGGTGGGCGACAATAGTCGGCCCAATGGATACGCCTTCCTCATGGGTACGGTAGATCAGAGAACGAATCAATATCTCTATTCTCAGGAGAGATCGCATACACAATCAACAAGGAGATATTCGGAGTGCCCGATCTAAGAGGAGCGAGGACTTATGAGCAGAGTTGTAATACGGCATTGGATGGAGATGGTCAGTGATGGTATTTGATCTTTGATCTTTGAAAGAAAAAAATGTGATTTGACTTTACTCATCATCGTCTCGTTCAATGCGTACAAAATAATAAATCTGATTGCAGACAGATCGGTGTTCGCTCGATACAGCAAGGCTGGCTATCGGACGATGGTTGCAGAGGATTGGGCCAGAGTGAGAATGACGTCATCACGAGGCAATCTCCATTGATATCTCCATTCAGGGAGTATTCAACTACCCCAAATGCGTCGGATACAACCACAAACCCGTCGATCACTACATGAGACCATTCCATCTGAGATTGGAGGAGAAGGTCAGTGAGGGATATCTTCACCCATGAGATTCTGCAGCTAGAAAGGATTTTGTCTATATAGTTTCTCATTGAGTAAAAGATCATCTTTCTGGATGACTGTCCCCACCTCCCCCTCACCCCCTCTCCCCCTCTCTCCTCCTCTCTTCTTCAGGTATCTCCATTGCTTCTGAAGGAGTCGATGGGCACTCATGGCTGTAGAGAACCACACATGGATCTGATGGAGTACATGACCAAGTTCATCGGAGCATATCCTGGTAAGGATATGGGGATGGATGGGATGGATGGGATGGTTGGGATGGTTTCACATTAGATTCATCCGATAAGTGATTGATTCATTGATTGAATTTGCAGATGATCCTAAGTTCGGCTTCATTTGGATGTCCGTCCTCTCTCACGACGATCCCAATCTCATATTCCATGCTGATGATTACGTACACAAATTCTATGAGAAAAATGCGGAGGAGGTGAGGAATTAATTATATTCACTTATCATTCATTGAGACAATGACTCTTGTGTTTATGTGGTATCAATCTAACTAAAGAAGAGCTACTTAGTAGGAAGTATCTCTCTAGACACGACTCATAAGTGTCCAACAGAGCCAATGACAAACTTGATTCCATCTAGTGAACTCAAGTGTTTACTGTCTCCAGATATGTACAATGTTTTGAGTTTGGAAAGAAATCGGAATGGTCGGATAATCAATAATTCACAGTTCGACAATTCGTTTGTCTTCTTCATGGGTGATCACGGACTGCGATTCGGACGGGTACGGTCTCTTAGAGAGTACGGTACTGATCTTTGATCTCTATAGCAACGGAATACTGCCGCTGGACGAAGAGAGGTCAACAATCCTATGATGCATATGATCGTTCCCAAGAGTATCAGGAAGGATTTCCAACCAGTGAGTCATTGAGTAGACATGATGCAATCTCCTTTTGACTAGTTATGATGCCATCCTATCAGAGATTGGATGCAAACTCACACGAATTGGTGACGATGTTCGATCTCCACGCGACATTCCTCGATATCGTAGATGTTTGTTTCATTTCATTCTTCAGATTGCGTCATTATGATCATTCTCGCTTCTATTTGTCCTTTCAGTTCCAACCAAAAGTCAACTTCACGGGTCACAACTTCACTCACATTCCTGCATCAACTGAAGGTGAGTCCCCCCCCCCTCTCCCCCCTCCCCTCCCCCTCTCTCCATCTCAGGTTCGTCCCTTCTCCGATCTCTCAATCCCTCTCTTCCTCGCAACTGTCGCTCTCTCCCCATTCCATTTGATTATTGTCCATGCGAATTCGCAACTAAACCAGTCAAGTGAGACCATTCTCAACCATAATAGAGATCCATAGGGCGTCAAATATTGCTTGAGTGGACAGACGAGAGTGTATGGACTCCTCAAAAAAGATTAATTGCAGAGACTCATTCACTGCTTGGAAGATGGCAAATTACGTGGTCGAATTGATGAACAAAGAGTTGAATTCCTTCAATCTCTCCGATTGTTCCTCTCTCGCTGTTGATAAGAAGCCAGATGTGGTGGAATTCACTCCGATTGAAGATACTAATCTGTATAAGATTGAGTTCATTGCCAAGCCAGGAAGAGGACGATTCGAGGTGAGGAAAGAGAGAGGAGGGTGAGGGGGGGGGAGGGGGGAGGGAGTGGGGGGGGGGAGTGGGGGTGATGGAGTATCTTCTCTCTCCAGGCACTGTTCCGAGCGCACGATCCCTCCAACATCACTTCCTACTCTCTCGCTTCTCCCTACTTTAATCGATTGAATGCATACGGACATGTGAGTTGAAGGAATATATTCATTCGTCTGACTTCCATTCAACCGATTCTGTGATACTTTCAATATCTGTCATTGAAATAATTCTTCGCAGGACGGAGATTGCATCACTCGCGCCCCTCAGAAACCATTCTGCTACTGCAAAAGCAATCTGAATAGGAAGCCCATCCACGAAGTGAAGAAGGGATGAATACCCTCCCCTCTCCTCTCCCCTCTCTCCATTGATCACTCATTCCTTCGGTGTACTCTCCATACCATAGCTTCTCCCTTCCCTTCCTCAATCGGGTTCCACCCTCTCCTTCTTCTCTCGCTTCTCATCTCTCTGAGCTTTCTTTACTTGATTCCATCCGCATTTTCTTGTTATTAGGAGATTTTTCCTCACGGTAATAAAGCATTTAATCTGTCTCTCTCTTACACTAAAAAAAACCTATAACGAGCTGTCCAATTCATTTTTATCCTCCTTTCTGTCGAATCCTCCCACCATGAGAATAACTCTGTCTATTCTAGTCTTTTTTACTGTCTATCTTCATAGGATCATTAGCCACGGTGAGTAATTCTCTGCCTTAGCTCACGCTCAATCAAATTTAACAGAACCCGATAGTGAAAAGAGTGAATAGTGAAGTGGAAGGATACGTCGTGGATGGAAGTGATATCAATGCATTCGAAGGAATTCTATTCGCAGAGAAACCAGAGAGACTCGAGATTTGAGGATCGAGTGAAGATGGTATAGAATCTATCCTCTCGATTGTCTCTCCAACTGCCCCTTGTTGGTGCTTTTTTGGAGAGACAATCGAGAGGAGGGCTAATTCCGTCAGAGTGGACGGTCTTAGGTCAAAACGGAATCATAATCAGCGATGTTTTCCGGTGCTTCCACTAAAAAGGGGAACCTTGTAGCTTCAGAAATAATCGAGTTATTGCATTTTTAGTGCGCAATCGGTTAAAAAGCGCAAAAAATGGGCAGTTGGAGAGACAATCGAGAGGAGGGCTAATTCCGTGAGAGGGGACGGTCTTAGGTCAAAACGGCATCATAATAAGAGATGTTTTCCGGTGCTTTCTCAAAAAAGGGGATCATCGTATCTTCAAAAAGAACCCCGCTAGCGCCATTTGAGTGCGCTACTCTTTGCCGCTGAGAGACGCGGGAAAAATGCGGGTACCCGCACGCCTAGAGACCGAAGGGTGATCTACCAAATTGGTTGCATCGGTTCAAAAGCGTGTTCAATACTTTGGTCTAGGTCTGAATAACATTTATGCTCTTTAGAGTTAGTCTCTAATTCATCTCCGAGCCGAGTTATTCCATGAAAACCACGCGCGCGCGGGCAATGGAGGGGAGAGGGAAATCAGGCGAGAGAGTAAAGGGCCGGAGCCTCTTTCGCGTGTGTCTCTCTCGCTCCCCCCGCGCACAATTCAGGGCGTAGTCCAAAAAATATTTTTTCGTGCTTAAAAATCCTCTAAAATACAAATCAATGGAACACTTTTGGCGGAACTGTGTGCGATCACTAGAAACCCTTTAAATCGCAAATTTGGACCATAAATCATCCATTTTGACCTACTTCAAGGAGACCATTATTATTCCGCCTGAGACCAGTTGAAGATCATGCTGGTAGCTCACTGATCCTAAGTTTTCATGCAATTCCATCAAGAACTAGAATTGTGCGCCTCGGGCGCAGGTTTTGAGAGATTCGCTTCCCCTCAAAGTGGGCGGAGCTCGCGGTCTCTACGCACGCCTCTCTAGCAAAAGTCGGGTAATTAGAGCAAGAGCGCGCCTCCCTTGAGAGAATGCGGGTACCCGTTACCCGTACCCGTTCAGTCATCCCTAGTATAAATGAATGATGATTACAGTATCCAGTAGAGAAGAACGATTGGAGTGGCATTCTCGAGACGAAGAAGCATCCACCGGGGTAAGAAGTAGTGGAGGAATTATGATTTGAGAGAGATTGGAGTTACTTGCACGATACATTCAATGGAAAACCTCAAGTGAGCGAGGATTGTCTCTATCTCAGTGTATTCGCCCCTTCGAAGAAAGAGGCGAGTGAGCACGATAGGGATGTCGATTCGTGTTTCGGGTACCCGAAATTACGCCTATGAATTTCGGGTAACCCGAAATTTTTTCCACTAAGTTTTCGGGTACCCGAAATTCCTGTACAAAAAATTTCGGGTAACCCGAAAATTTCGGGTTTGGTTCGGGTAATAGCTCATATCTCGCTTCAAACTCATCGGGGAATGTGAAAATTACATAGTGATGACGAAATTTCAAAATTGTTAATCTTTGCATGGGAAGTCGATGTGTACCTTTCCCAAGTCACTCCGATGATTTTGAAGCGAGTTATGAGCGAAAACGTGACGATTTCATAGTGATGACGAATTCTCAAATATTGTAAAACTTTGCATGGGAGGTGGACTGACACTTCTCCCAAGCTTCCCCGATGAGTTTGAAGCGAGATATGAGCTACAACCCGAAATAAAACCGAAATTTTCGGGTTACCCCGAAAAATTTATACAGGAAATTTCAAAAACCCGAAATTACGCACTGTACAAAAATTTTCGGGTACCCGAAACCCGAACCCGAACCGACATCCCTAGTGAGCACTCATTCATTCCATTTCTACTCCATCATAGCAACTGCAGAGTATCCGGTGCTAGTGATTGTCCATGGAGGATTCTGGCGGTTGTGTATTCGAAACGAATATCGCCCAAGTTGCCAATCATTTGGTACGATTCCCAGCTGTGGTCAACAAAGAATCGAAGGGAATTGTCGTAGTGACCATTCAATATCGCGTCGGGCCTCTCGGTTTTTCACCACCGGAGATAGGGTGATACCTAGAAACTATGATGTGTTCGTCGAAATATTCCTCCATGTTGATTACAATTTACTTGTAGGAATCTTCGATGTGAAGATGGCAATGGAATGGATAAGAGACAATTAGAGTGTTTGGAGGAGATCCGGTGAGTGGATGATGAAAGAGGAGTTTTGAAAATGGAAGTAATATGGTAAAATGATATCACTACGTGTGGAGTATCGGCTGGAGTTGCGATGATTGATTCCCTCTTGCTCAATGAGGAAACAAAGAGTGAGGGGTTGCTTCTACTGCTGATGTACGATTATTATCAGAAACCCGAATGGAGATGGTTCCACAAAGCTTCCAGTCCATTGGGATCAGATAATAAAAGATCATCCAGATAGAAACTATGTGATTGATTATCCTGTTAAGCTGCAGGAGGAATACTACAATGGTGAGGATTCTCTATTATTATTTTAAAATCCCAAACTGTCTTCTCAGGGCGTCCTAAACGTATCAGATATTGGTCCATTGAATGGGGACGCAAAACTGAATTGTAAACAGTAGTGTAAAACTAATTGAATAATGTGTTTATTATGGTGTATTTTGTTTCTTATCTGCATGTTCGATTTAGATATTTTCTTTTATAGAATTGCGTTCAAAATATTGCAATGATCTGTACATTATTTATTAACTTTTCTCCGAGTAAAAGTGACTACTCGGAAGAACCATCAAAGAGACTGGGACTGACGAATTGAATTCGTCCACGCGTCAATTTGAGGCACGTCCTCTTCTTCGTCGGGTCGAAGTGCTCTTCATGAGGAGTGGCAAAGACAACGAGTCTTTTCATCACTCCATCCGGCTTCGTATCCTTGTTCCACACCTGGAATAACGTCGATCATCTAAAGTATTCCTCCCCTACCGTAACCCACCTTCTTGGGAGCCAGTAGGAGCTCATCCCCGACGATCTTCTTGTGGTAGAAGGCGAAGCAATGCTTGTCAGGGAGTGGCAACTCCTTCGAGGAAAGGTCCAACTGCAATCAATCATCCATCTAATCAGTCACTCTTTGATAGGCCCATCACTTCTCTGGAGGAGTACGGTAGGCAAAGGTATCGATTGGCGTAAAGCATACATAGATGGTCTTCGTCTGGCCCGGCTCAACGAATCCATGCACCGGGTACACACTGAAGATGTTGTTGTCCGTGCACTTGACCTGTGAAGATTGATATTTGATCTTTTATCTTTCGTTCCTCCACTTCACTCTCTGATTTCTACTCTATGATCTTTGATCTTTTCCTTACCTTGTACGACTGATGGTAGGGGGTGGTGTTGGTGATCTTCATGTTCACGTGACTTTCTTCACCCTTCATCCACGTCAATTCAATATCATCGCTCGGTTCGAGCTGGAAACGATTACTGTAGGTTACGGTGGCTCATGATTACGGTTAAAAGAATATCAGAGTGGCAAAATATCGTCAATACAGTAATAAATCATCAGAATAAGGCACCTTGAGTTGGAACGCCGGTTCTCCGGGCTTGTTGGAGAGGTCGAGGACCTTGGGAGCCTCAGTGAATCCTCCAGGGGGAGGGAGAAGGGAAGGATCGGGGAGAGAGGAGGGGGTGGACCCTGAATGGACCAAGGTTAAAGTATGATTAGACACGATAGGATTGGGGGACTACGATATGACTCACTGTGCATTGATGGAAAAGAGGAGTTAGACCGCCTTTTAGAGGAGAGAAGACTAGAAATGAGTGGATGAGACATTGACATTGATACATTTTAGTGTCGCTGTGGAGTTTCTGTGAAGCACATAAGTATTATTCAGTAACCTTCGTCACTACCGAACACAGCACTCCTTCTCCTTCTCTCTTCTCTCTTCCATTACAAGGAATGATGTAGATAGAGTTCTCGTTTGCAATGAATAAACGAAAATACAAAATTTCTTTATTGAAAACAGCAGTGGTAAAAGCAAGTGATTTTTTGTTGTTTCATCAATCATGGATACTTCGATTGTCATCAAAGAGGAGATCGGATGGGAGGAGCAGAGGCACTATCTGGAAAGAGTATCCATGATATATCTCATGGTAGATCATTCCCTCCCCCCCTTCCCCTCCCTCTCCCTTCTCCTCTCCTCCCTCTTCTCACCGGCAGGAAGAGTAGCATTAACTCCTGCTTCAGTGCCAGTCTGAGTGACTACCAGATCGGGCAATGGGCCGGTTCTGGCCATCTGGCCATTGGCTTGAGCCATTGCAGTCAGATTGGGTCCTTGTTCTCTCGATGGATTGAGACGAGGACGGATCGGATCGGGTGAATCTCTGAAGGAGTCATCAGTCAGATATCGATTCTTCTTATTTATTTCAACTCAAAATGTTGACAATGCTCAATACTTTAGTTCAAATAAGTCTGGAATCTCATATTCAGGAGATGGAGTGATCCCATCTCCATTCTCCTCCCTTCTCTCTATTTCTCCTCCCTTCCCTCTATTTCTCCTCCTTTCCCTCTCCTTCTCCTCCCTTCCCTCTATTTCTCCTCCCTTCCCTCTATTTCTCCTCCCTTCCCTCTCCTTCTCCTCCCTTCCCTCTCCTTCTCCTCCCTTCCCTCTCCTTCTCCTCCCTTCCCTCTCCTTCTCCTCCCTTCCCTCTCCTTCTCCTCCCTTCCCTCTCCTTCCCCTCACCCATGCTCATAGTTTGCGTCTCCTCCTCCTCTGTGCTTCCTTTTCCTCAAATTAAAATGTTTTTTTGTCATTCCATTCGATAAACTCACTTGTGCTTCTCTTTCAGACTTTCGATTGCAGATTTCTCCAATTTCTTGTTCTCCTGGAAATATCACCTCAAACAACTGAAATGGGATTGATAACTACCGTATAATCGACTCCTTTCTTATCCAAATCATTTTTTCTGAAGAGATAGGAAACACTCTGGAATGGGATGATTCACTTCTGATTATGGACAGGTCGAAAGATACTTTGATAGCCAAAACGATGATCTCTATGAATGTAAGAGCAGAGAAACCAAGACAGAGACCCGCTGATCCACCGATGTTACCTGAGAAGGAAAGTGAGGAGGAGATTCATGAATATTGCTCATTTCCCTAGAAGTTGTATGACTGACTGAGCAACGAGACCAGAGACTGCTTCCCCACTGCGGCATAAATGAGGGACGAAAGATCACGATAGACCAAGTTAACAACAATGAAATTATCCCTGCAAGGATCTCGTTCTATTAGTGATCACGCAGCAATACCGTACCTTATCTTCTTCTCATTTCTGGGGGAATGCAGTTGTGTCAATGCCTTGATCGCATCATTCGACAATGGGCCACCGAATGAATTGTATGATGTGTAATCGTATCTGCAAATGGAATACCTTGAATAAAGAAGTGAACAATCTTCTACCGATTGCACTCTACTTTACAGAAATCGCACTCCCCTCCCTCAGCGAAAAGAACATTTCCTTCAATGGTTTTATGATATATAAAATTCAAAAATAGTACTCTCACTATCTATTTCCTTCTTGTGCGTCTGCATACAATTCACTGATTCTTTCGGAGTGCAAGTCTTGTATTCTGAAATGAGATTGAATAGAGAATAGAGGGATAAAAAGTGATAGAAATAACCAGAGTCAATATCGAAGACAAGTGGAGCACATTGACAAAGTCTATGGAATACTCTGAAAAGAGATCGGAGATATCACAAGAAATGAATGTTTCTCACTTAGCCAGACACTTTGATCTGCAGTCTCTTCCTTGATATTTGAGACCCGTATTGTGTCCAATCAGCTTGGTTCCCTTCCAATCATCTCTGCATTTATCCACGAGGACATACTGAAACAACCAATGCTTATTGAATAAGTTGAAAGAACAATCAAACCTGAGTCAATTGAATTCCAGTGAATATTGATTGACCCGCAGCGACTGATATTCCCTGCAAAGAAGGATTCAATCTATAGTCAGTGACCTACCCTCACATGAGAAGATCGATACGTGTGCATATCGGGTTCCTCGAGAAAGATACTGAATGAATATTCCTTCACTGTTGTGACTATTCCAATCAAACCGGAATCCATCACTGAGTGGATAATTGAATATTCTAGTGGAATCTATTGGCGTCTGCACAATTTCTTCCTTTTGAGAGTCCAGAATAAGTTGTAGACTGAACGAGAGATTATTAGTCAAACAACCCGGTAATCAACGGATCAGGCGGTTTCAAATCGTCTTCTCCCTTACCCTCCATTCTCAGTTTCCGTCGTTTGGTTTAACTTGAGAGTGATGGAATGACACAATCCCATCTCAGTCAGACTCGTTTTTATTTTATCCTCTCTGAATGGTATTATTCAATCTTTCGTGCGCTCAGCCTGACCAATCAATAAATACAATTGACCTACGTGCAACATGCAAAAGGTTCGCCAGCGAATGCACAGCTTTTGAAGACATCTTTGCACGTGAAACTAAAACAACCGAATCAAGGATCGATTGTATTTCTGTAACTACATAAACACACCCTGTTTTCTCAAAAAAATCTCGAAAGTCGAATTGTTTATTCTTTTGTTTGTTTCTATACGCAACAAATTCGTTGTCATTCTTTTCAAAATATTGCGCAGATTTTCCGATCATCTGAATCATTCTTTTAATCTCCTTTCGAGTCGTTATTCCCTCACAAAAGGATCTTTATTGGCAAGAATGATGTATCCAATGAGGTCTGGGCTCAAGGTAGGATATAATTCTGATTAAGAACGGTTTATTAAAGGAACTCATTATTTCTCACGTTTGACATAAGTGTTCCTGATGGGATGATTCTTGCAGAAAGTCACCTTGGGAAGAGGCATTCCTTTAGATTCCATAGTATGCGTCACCTCAAAGGATACGGTATGATTTCAGCAGAGTATCTAGATACGGTATCTCTCTCTTTGGATAACCTGCGTGGATCCCTGGTCATTCCAGAATTCTTTTCCATTCATAGCAATGAGTGCACACATTGCAGAGAAACAGAGGAGGATTGCAAGAAACCAGAATGTCTAAATGAGAAGGATTAGATGATGGAATGAGTAGATGGAAGAGGATGAGGGAGTGGAATGAGAGAGTCTCCAATTACCTTCTGCACTCTTCCCTTCGTCTCCCAAACTCTTCTTACTCCATGCATCGCAGTGACCTCTCAAAATGAAATCGTGATTATCGATTGATGTGGAAGAACGATATCCATCTGGATACGATAGATCACTCACTAACAAACAGTCTCGCTTCACGACGAAGTCCAGCGATATTCCAGTTCCAATCTGTGTGATACGCTAGTTGGTAAAATCATGGAAAAGTGTCACCTTTTTTATGATCTTCTTGTGTCTCATTTCCATCCCTGAATACGGTAAAAAATGAGATACTGTATCTATCGATCGGTCTCAAACCTTCCTGTATTCGTTGCGGTTATATCGTCCTCCATTTATAGATTGAGACAACTGGAGTTGGTGGCGAGACAGATCAAAGATCAATAACAGCACACGAAATACCTCAGTCGACCACTTCTTCCGAGGAACGATGATCGAAATGAGGAATGAATGATCGATTGAATCGATGATGAGAAAAGACAATACATCATTTGTATCATTGCGTATGATAATCTGATTGTGTTATGATTCTCGTAATCTCAACGAAGCTCTGAGATCGTGACATTCTCTCGAGTATTCATCGAGTATCTTAAAATATTTCAAGTGCACATTTTATTTTCTAAAGAGGTCTAAGGCTCATTTACAAAGAAACAATGAAAATGTTAATGAATCTATATAATTCGTCTAGATAATTCATGGCATAGTGGGTCTAACTTCCTCCCATCGTCTTCTTCTTCCAAATTCATTTCACTGCTTTGTTCTTGTATTGTGCGGTAACTATCGACACTTTCTTGTTATTATTAAAGCTCTTTATTCAGCGGAATAAGGAACAATCATGTGGCCGTTGGGCTGTCTCAATCACCACAAAGTCTCGGACTACTCCTTACTGTGATTAGCGAGCAGTCGGGGAAACGAGAAATCGAGCGGACACGAGAAAGAAAAATTCACAAAATATTGCAAATACGATCAACGTGTGTACATGTGATGGAGGGATCAAAATGCGGGATTCTACGAATAAAGAGGGAGGGTAAGGTGAGAGTAATAGACACAACCAATGAGAGTGTGAAGCACAACCGACTAATGAATGACGAATAAATATTGATCGAGTGTGTACTTTGATCTACCAACTATGTGTACAATAGATGAGATAATGAGCTCATCAGGATAAATCAATGCTCGAAGAATACGGTGGGGGCAGATACAGTAATCTAGAGCCTATCGATCGAGTGAACGAGCAAAGTGAGAAGGAATCGGAAACTCGTGATTTGTGTAGACGAAAATAAGAGAATGGGGATGGGCAGAGGTAATTGGAGTATTGCTGGATGGACGACACTAATATGAGACGGTAGCAGATATACGGTAGCTCGAGATTATTGATCGAACCGATTTGGAAAGATGAATACGGTAATGCTGGTGTGGGTTTCCGTTGTGGATTGGGTGTACTATGCTCTATGAGTGGGGGGGGGGGGGGAGGGGGATTATTCTAGTATGGAGAAGGAGGAGAACCGGTATGGAGACTAGTGGAGAGAGTGTCTTGCACCAATATGGTATGGGGATAGTGAGGGAAGACGAGGGAGGATGACTGGATGAGAACGAGGAGAACGAATAACACACACGAATAACGAACTATGTACATGAGAAATCAGATAATGTGAGAAAATGCTCTGCTGGTAACAAGGGTGACTAACTTACAATCGAATGATGCAATCTGAACAGACTTCTAATTGGAGTCAAAAGGGGTAAAATGGCTCTCAGAGCCTCTGAATGGAATACTGTAGGGGGCGGGATAGCCTTTGAATGAATGAGTCCTCATGGATTCATGAGATGGCGTGGAGTCGTCTTAGGAGAGGCAGTGGGGGTGGATCGACGTGCCAATTCAACGAGGGCCCCGAATGAAGGAGGAGGACGACGAGTAGAGGGAGAGTGAGGGGAGCCAGTCAGGGGGGCGAGATCATCCGCCGAGTGAGAACCACCCGTACCATGACCAGAACTATCAGAGGATGCCACGGAGGCAGAACACTCAGAATTACTGAAATGAGAAGGAGTATCATCCATCCTAGTCATATCCTATCAATGATGGCTAATCCTCCTAATTGCATACTTGGTTCCGAGTAGACTCTCCGTCTGCATTCCTCCCATCTTCATTCCCTCCCAATCATCTCCAATGAGTGGCAATTGTGGTTGACTTCCCATCCTTCTCGATGCTCCAGTCAAGAGAACTCCCGATGAATTGACCTTCGAGAGATCGCCACCAGCCTTCTGAATCACCTACCACACGATTACTCTAGGAACTCAATCAATAACCACCGTAATCAACTATGGAAATCAATAGGGTGAGTGATGCTACCGTACCTTGTGAGTCGCCTTCCTCTTCCTGTAGAGGAAGAGAATGAGAGCGAGGAGCACGAGGAGCAACACCGTTCCTGTGATACAATAGGCTATGATAACTGCAGATCGATAACTTAATCAATATATATATCAGTCTAGCGTACCTCCGAGTGAGAGAGCGACGACAGTGATTGGGGAGGGAGAGGGGGAGGAGGGGAGACCGACAATGGATCCATTTCCCTCTCCGAATGATGCCCATCCACCATCTGCAAGGAGAAGAGATGGATACTCTCGTGATTCTCCATAACAACTCAATTCCAAGGGGTTCCGTTCCTTTCTCATCCTCTTCTCGTCTGACCTTTACACAGTGGACAGCAAGCATCGGGAGAGACTGAGACCGGATCGGCACACGCAGGACAAACCAGTTCACGGCATACCTTAAACAGCAATTAATATCATTATGTTTTTCATGTATCCCTCATCCCCTCCGAGGCTTCCCATCCCCCCCCCCCCTCTCCCTTCCTCATTCTCCTTACCGTCTGTCCTCCAGCCACACAACTGCAGTTTCTACAGACTCCATCTCTCCATTCCTCGTGTACTGAATACACGGCATTCCCATAGGTGCAGACCGCCTCGGAGGAGAGAACATCTCAAGGAGTAAAGATACCCTTAGTACATACAATCATCCAGGGAAAGAATTACAAGCCAGTTTCACTATCAGTGCACTCGTCTTTACTTTAGATTTTCATTCGCATCTCAAACAATGTAGAAGCAATAATTCTAGATGAGTCCTACACCAATACCCTTGCGGATAAATAATTGAATTGAATTGAATTGAATATGTACAAATAAATATATAAAATGATATGTATATCGTACCGGAGCACACGGGACAGCATCTTCCCTTGAGTACTAGAGGGACTCCTCTGCACGTGGCGAGATCATCACACTGCTGCTTGAAGCACTCCTCTTTCCCTGATCATGAGATTCAATCATTACTCACGATTAAATAGCAATATATGCCACTATTCATCTTTACAATAACTAAGTACACATCTGTGAGTCCCCCCCCCACCCTCTCCTGCTCACCATCTCTACACACACAACTGGTGCAATCATCATTCCTCCATTCATCTCCACTAGCATGGGCCACTCCCGATGAGTCAGTGCACACTTCAGACGAATCTCCATCCACATCCGACGACTTCGGACATCTGCCATCAATTATTAACTACTATCCATGTATGCTACAAGACGACACATTTGTGTTTCAGTCGTTAAATAAACATATCTGTGGAGGTTCTGACAGTAGCGGACTGTCACGTAAACCAAATAATGACTAATACAGTATCCAGGAGGGAATCTCCAGCTCTTCTCATCATGAGAGACTACTCACTGAGGACAGCACTGATTGGTTCCGATGAGGAGTGGTTGATCGCATGGAGTGGGAGGGCACTCGGCCACTCTACACAACACGTGGCCCACTCTGCACGTGCAGGAGACACAAGGGGCCAATTGCCATGTCTCCCCGTCCGTGAAGAGACGACCCGTGCCCGGAGATTGACATACCTGACAAGGGGAGGGGATAGATATCAATGGAATGACTCATTTGTGTACCAAAGCTTGTTCATTGCACTGTCGTTGCCGAGTCGAACAGTGCTTGTGTCACTCTCAATCAATACAAAATTATCCCACCGTATGCTCGTGCTTCGCTGCGAGACTCTTGCCCGTGGTGAGGGCGGTGGATGACTCGAGGGGAGTAGTGAGAATGGAAGAGGAGCAGGAGGGACAGCAAGCGCCTGTTGGGAAAGGAGGGTTGAGAATCTTATTTTTATGCAGTATTTTGAGTAACGAAGAGTCAGTAAAACGACTAATTTCCAGAGAAGACAATTATTAGAAATTGAAACTTGGGGGGAAATTAACTGACCATCCTCATGCTTCCATGCCTTCTCTGGACACTCGGCCGGTCTCTCAGGACAAGAGATCAAAGAGCAGAATTCCTGAGTCAATAGAAAATTATTATTCAGCAACCCCGTTTACTGTCATCCTACACTTAGTGAGGTTAATCTCATGAATTGGACATCTGTACTCCTCCCTCTCCTCTCTGACCTGTTGCTGTTCACAGAAGCAGTGTCTGCATCCATCACTCCACCATTCCCCTCCATCTCTCTCCATCACTTTCCCAGACGGAAACACGGACACACACTTGTCCTGTCGAATAACCAATTGACAATCAAAAAATTTGATACTGGTATTGCAATGATTGCCATTGTTCGCAAGAATGTCTAGTTTTTAATTCTTCGCAGAACAGGAACAAACAAAAGCATCACAAACCTTTCCTGAGAGTCGATTCAACTTGTCCGCAATCGATAATCTCGCATCGATTCTCGCCATCGCTGCAATTAACAAGATTAGCAAAAATACAATTTGTAGAACTCTTCTTAATCGTTTCCACGTCTCATTCTCTCACCTCTACACTTGCATACAGGGCATCCGACGGAATTGGTCTCGAATCCATATAGACAGTGTTTGATGCACAGATGGAGGGGCGGACACTTGGCACAGCGACACACCGCACACCCCACTGAGTTACGGAGATATCCATGGGCACATTGTCTGCAAGGAAAGAGAGAGATCGGAGAATAATAGAGATCGAGAAGTACTCTGGTTAGCAAGGCCTACAAGTGATAATATGTCCACTCACTTCTCGCAGTTGGTCTCATCTAGATTCTTGCACTCAACTCCCTTCATTCCTCCCTTTCCTCCCTCTCCTTCCTCTGCTCTTTCCATTGGAGGGAGACACTCACACACGAAGCAACCACGATCGTCCCGAGAGAGACCATTCTCGCATCTGACCGAGAAGAGAGAGAGAGAGAGAGTTAGGCATGCATTTTCACAAATTAGACTGGATTCAAACATATTTCTTTTACATTCAACAATAATAAATACCTGAGTGGGCAGTGCTCCAGAGAGGGACACGTCGAGGGCAGAGTTAGAATCGTCGGTTCTGCAAATCGAGAACGAATTTCTGGACGACCCTGCCACTCCTACCGTACTCCGTCCATCCTCCCCCTACCGTACTCGCTCCATCCCCCCTACCGTACTCTCTCTCCCTCTCTCCTCACTCACCATCACAGACGGGACAACACTGTCCCTCGACCTTCCTTGGATTCTCGCAGTCCGATCTGCACATATGCTTCTCGCACATACTCTCCCCGTTGGAGGAACAAGTGCAACTGTAATGAGAGAGATATGCTAGTGGATCAAAATACTAGTTGATTCGATTCCACAACAAGCTCTAACATAATATCAAAGCGACCGAGTGTATCACTTCACTCTTTCCGGATTCGTTCAAATAAGTCCGACGATATAAGAGTATCTCACGTGGTGCAATCGTCCCTCTGCCAAGTCTCATTCATTCTCTTCTTCTCTAATCTCTCCGTCTGACATCCATAGCACACGGGGCAACACTCGCCCTCGGGAAGGACAATCCATGAACATTGGGCTGAAGAGGAGCATATCTTGCAACTGCATCTATCTCCATATTATTTTACGAGACGTCAAGATAAATGTGCAGCAACATACGAGGGGGTTTGGGGCAACTCTGCTTGCTGCATGCAGCCACGCCTCGTTTGCATCTGAACAAAGACAATGCAATCTAGAACAATTCGTCTGAATTTTACGAAGAATTTTCTAAATAATAATATCAAAAATGGTTGTACCTGCAAGTCTCGCAAGATCCCTCATGCCATTCATCTCCGTCCTTGTACTTCACTCCCGCCCTCACACATCCCTTCATCTAGAGAAGAGAAGGAGACTCATTCCATGGTAAGATTGAGGGAGAGGGGGGGGGGGAGGGGAGGATCATCGGGAATCTACCTTCCATTCATTCAGTCTCAATGGTCAGTAGAATAATAAATAATCTTACCAATGTCGTCGCCTCTTCCACACACGTCCACTCATCGCAGCATCTGGAGAATTATCGATTAGATTACTGTATTATATTTATTCATCGATTTTGCGTCTTCCTACAGTATCTCTCTCTCTCTCTCTCTCTCTCTCTCTCTCTCTATCGATCCGTCTACCGTACCTTCCGGGTGTTCCTGTTCCTCTCTTGGTCACCTTCACTGCTTTTCCCTCTGGACAAGTGGCCGGCTTGCAGATCGAAGCACGACAACGACAACTGAGAGAAAGAGAGAAGAATAATGGAATCAAGAGGAGGACGAAGGAAGGAATAAAAGAGACTGTATTCCATATTCATAGTTTTCATTCTTATAATGCAAACGATATCAGCATTGAGTTGGACTGAATATGGTTCCACCAATCCACCGTACTCCCCCCCCCCCACCCCTTGCATACCCCGGTTGGATGGGACAGCATGCTCCTTCTACTCGATGGGAGGGTGGTCGATGGGAATCAGAGGGGCATTCCTCCTCTCCCTCATTCTCATGGAGAACCGAAGGGGGACAATGGGCAGAGAGGCAATGCGACTCTGCAATACAATGGCAAAACTTTTCGATGTATAGTTGTAGTTTGATTCGTGTTAATAAAAGAAAATGAATTATGAATTATGCACATTTTTTTGTGAAAAGAACCAAATAACAAAGTGGTAGAAGAGTAGGGGGTGGGGGGGGAGGGGGGATGGCTAACCTCTCTTCCTGCATTCATACTTATCACAGCATCTGCCTGGAACTCCTGCTCCTTCCTTCACCAGCACTCGCTCCAGACCAGAGTCACAGGAGGGCACCGAACACAACTAATCAAACGAGTTATTTAGTGGTCGCTAGCTTCAATTATGAAACTGTGATTGTACCTAGCTAGAATCAGTCAATCTTCAATTCTACAGTAACCTGGGTATCTATATTCGATAAAGTGTGACCTCCTCATTGCAGACACATTCCCCTCTCCTTCCACAGCATTCACTCTTCTTCTCCGGTGGTCGAATCACCAATCTGAAGAATAAAATACATTAAACATTAAAAAAAAAAGAAATCTACAAAAAGATTCTATACTAAAATTATGCTTAAACATTCTAGACGAACCCCGCACTCGAAAATAAACGTCCGTCTTGTTTCTACTCACTATTTATAATCAGTGTATAATTTGAGTGTTGCAAAACAAGAGGATTAGACTTTCATAAATAAAAAAATATTAATCCAATTATGAAATTGATTATTATAGCTAAACCGTGCGATTTCGCATTCACGAGGGTCCGATGTACTATCATCCCCTTCTCTCCTCTCACCTCGCATCATCTGGACATCGAGGATGGAAGGGCACTGGACATTCCACGTCTGCACATCCTTCCATCGAGACTGAAGAGAGGGAAGAATTAGGGAAGAGTCAAGGAGAGGGGGAGGAGAGGGGAGGAGTACGGTAGGACTTGTTTTCATTCGGAGATGATGAAAATGATACATCGTATATTGCATTATCAGAGAGACATACGCAGCAACAAGACGTAGACCCAATGTCAGTCTTCCTTTCCCTCTCAATCCTCTCATACCACCCACCCTCATCTCCTCTCCTACTGGCAACTCTCATTATCCCTCCCAGATTTAGACGTGAGATGAGGGGGCAGAAGAGGATAATGAGAGGAAGGGGATTTACAGCCATCGAGAAGCCATACGGCCATTGGATATCTGAGGGTGGGGGGGTCTCTCAATCTCATACTGGCAGTGCCATCCTCCTCACTCTAAACTTGTCAAGTAGTAATAAGTGAGCAGTATCCTTGATTCAATCTTGTCACAACATTCGCCCCAGGAGATGAAAGTGACCATGAGAAGGAGAGACTGGGTGGTTCATATGATCCCCCTCAATGCAGACCTCCCATTTATTCACCGTTACAAAAGCATCGAATATTGCTAGGACAAGCGAATCATTTGCGGTAGCCGATAAGTCAATTAAGCATTTAATTCTAAAAATAGAGACCTCACGCGACTTGACGATCAGAATAGAAACAATGAGAGGGAGGATGGCATTTCTTCGTAGAAATATTGTTCGCGAGAAACATTCTCTCCATCCCATCCCCCATTTTGTCACCTCTCACCCACTTTCTGCTCTTCTCTTTTCTCTTCCTCCCACTCGGAAGGAAGCTTCCCCCTTCTCATTCTTCGTTTTTCTCATGAAAACATTGCACATTCGAGAGATATCAACCATGCCAAAAGCACGGGGAGAAGGAAACAGATCGAACGGATTTTATTCCTATCAAACAATACAGAAAACAAGCAAATGGAGAACCTACAGTAACCGTGAGACCTCCAACTCTCCAACTTGGGAAGGCTCCCATCGCATTAAACACCCTTTCAAGTCTCATCGGAAATCACTCCGGGAGGTCTGCTCAGTGTTCAAATCAGCCAATTAGAAGGGAGGATCTCTTATGAGATAGCGGGGCAATTTAAGAGTGTCTTCAGCTAGAGAGTACAGCGTATCGAGAGAGTGTGCGACAACGAGAGTGGGGGGGATGAATTAGACATTGAGGGAGGTCGTTAACTGGTCATTCTAGGCAAGTTGGGGCATGATAGGATGGGATTATGGCAGTACAAAGGAATAAGAAATAGAGGGAAGAAGGGGCGAGTATCAGATTAGTTATATTCTACTCCAAGAAGCCGCCATCACTTCAACATTCGTTCGTCATTTTTGTCTGAAGTTTTGCGAACGGGAAAAGGTCGGAAGAAGGAGGAAGAAGGAGGAAGAAGCATGTGACTAATTAGATATTGGAGGAGTTGGAGTTGGAGTACCATCGAGAGAGAAGTCGAGCGTGATGGAGAAGAGTTCTTGACGAGGAAAGGAGGAGGGAGGAGACTGAATAGATAGAGGAGAGGAGGCAGTGAATGAACTACACACCACGAGACATCCCACAGTAAAGCCGTAGATGTATTATCAAGTGATTGGTTATCACCGATCGCTCCATCCACAGATTTGATTCCATATATTGAGTGGATAAATAGAAGGAATGTGGAAGTGATGGCGGCAGTAGACAAGAGAGGATGGTGAATACTGATGAGATATTAGAAGGATCGAGATTGATGCGGAATGAGTAGGAGAAGGATGGAAACGATTCGGAACTGAGAAAATGTTCCGACTGATCGAGATGAATAGGTTGAGCTATGGCTGGAGAGAAGCAGAGAGGAAGGCGGATCAGCTGATTGTCCTATCACCTCTCCTATCTTTCCAATAACCGAGTCATTCTGAATTATTTTCCTCTATCTGATCTCCAATCTTGATCTGGAACTCTGACTCAGTCGACTTTCGAAATATCGGGTTGGAACAGATCTAATAACAATGACAACCAGAAGGCGAATAGATCAAACGTGAAGAATCGAGGGAGGGGGAACCTTCCCTGATCTATTTGTGAAACCTCTCGTCTTGTGACATCTCAGTGTCAAGTTTCGACCATTCCTTCCCTCTCCAATCCGATCTCTTCTTCCGCTGTTCGAAAACCACGGACAGACAAGTGATCCCTTGTACAATCTATTAAATCGAAGGGAGGGAACAATTTCAAAGGCCATTCCGAATAGGCGTGAAATGATCTCGTGAGTTGTATGGATCCCATGCATTCCAGACGACAGAAGGCTCACTTTGTTGTTTCTCAACAATCTGCAACACATTCATGCAGTGGTTTGTCTGTTGTGACTCAGTGAGAGAGAGAGACGAGAGAAGGGACGATCAGTGGAGAGTGAGGGGGAGGGGGGGGGGGGTGAAATACCCCTCGAGAATCGGAGTGAAATCGGAGAAGGAAACATGCGATCGACGGCAAAAACTGCAGTAACAAAGGAGGTGAAGAATGTAGAGGAAGAGGAGGAGGAGGAGGGGGGGGGGGGGGGAGGATCACATAACTTGAGGAGAGAATGAAGTGAAGGGAGACTAACGAGTAAGTGAAGAGTAGATCAGTGAATGGAGGAGTCAAAGAAGAGACATACTGGCTAATCAGGAGGATGCAGATGTTAGGGGGTAATTAATGGAGAGAAGGGGATTGATGACAGAAGGAGAGACAGAAGAGACAGGGAAGGGGCGGGGGAGGGGTGAGGGAGTGGTAAGGGGGTATGATAGAAGAACGAAACAATGGAAAGAAGAGGTCGAGAGAGTGGGAGGATCAAGCGAAGAGAGGGGAAGACACTTAGTCATTCTTCGTTCACCTTTTGAAGGGGCATGCCGATCTGAGCCCCCCCCCTCCTATCTTGAACTATCTACTCTCAATCTGGCATATAACGACACATAAAGAGAAGAGCGCTCTATCAGCAACCGAAGTCCAACACAATCACCGACTAACACAAAAAGGAGACTTTATGAAACGAAGTCTCTCTAATGTCGTGGATGAATCACAATGGAACATCTCTTGAGATAAGTCATCAATAGAAAGAGAATGATAGATAGATCAATGGTTGAGATGGTTTGGTGTATCCATCTCGTCTAGTCTGATCTCCCTCACTCCTCTCTCTCTCCAATCCCTTCCCTACAAAATGCATCGAGCATCAAAGGAGACAAAAAGAAGGTCCGGTCATTCATTCCACGCCTTCTCTTTTTCC
Source organism: Pristionchus entomophagus (assembly GCA_036245825.1). Taxonomy (NCBI): domain Eukaryota; kingdom Metazoa; phylum Nematoda; class Chromadorea; order Rhabditida; family Neodiplogasteridae; genus Pristionchus; species Pristionchus entomophagus. Next base: position 20,239,986 of record BTSX01000001.1, on the reverse strand, counting down.
TTCTTCTTCTTCTCTCTCAATCTTCTTCTTTTCCATCCATCGATGTCTCCATTCTCTCAATTGGAAGACTGTTTCTAACCGATCCCTAAGAGTAGAAAAGAGAGGGAGAAGCATCAGATTCTCGATGCATTCCCTCTGTGTCAGCTGATTCCTCTCTTTCTCCAATGGGTGACAAATCGAAATGAGAAGAATGTGCAGAGAAACCAGTGAAACCGAAGAGAAGAAGAGAGAAGTAGACTAAAAACAAGAGGGGACGAAGATTGAAATGGTCAGAGTCGAGAGTGGATGAGTAAATTGAAGACCGAGAAGAGGAGATGCAAAAACTGAATGGAATGGAAAGCAGCAAATGGAGCGATCCCTTGAATGGAGTCGAACTGAAACCTCCCAATCTAAACAATCGAGGAGCTTAGGAGGTGTGAGGAACAGAGGGAATTCGAACTGAGATGATCGGAGGAACAAGAGAATCTCCCTCTTTCTCTTTATGACTACCGGGGCACAGTTCCTCATTGGAACACCCCTTCATTCTCTCTCTCTCTCTGGACTCTCTCCATTTCGCCTTGTCTCTCGTCTGTTCTCGTTCCTCTTATCTCTGCACTCATTCATCATTCAGAGTCGGACACGCATCTCAAGGTGATAGGATGAATGGATGAGGAGAATGAGCAGAAGGAAGGAAGAGGAGAAGGAGGACAACAGATGGAACCACTCAGGATCATGGGGAGAATTAGATGTACACTAGTGGCCAGAGCCATTTCATCACCAAAACAGGTAATGGTTTTTTTTAAATTGTCGCCCATTATCACGAAGTGAACTGTTGCACAACCCCTCCCCTCTCCCTTTTTTTCTCCAGTATCGGTCCCTTTTGGGGTCGTTACTATACTACACACAAAGACTGAATGGAGGGACGAGTAATGGCTCATTTACGGAAGGAGAGAGAGAATGACCAGCCAATTGAGGAAAACGGTCTGGTGAAAGGAGATGCGGAAGGGAGAAACTCATTGAATGAATCTGTTTCCTCTTCGTGATCCGGACATCGAACTATCCAAATAAATTGTATCTGTATTAGATAACTCCATCATTCCGTATATCCTGGTTGAACCTACACCAATGCCACTTCCCCTCCATCTCCCTGGGTCTCATACTCATCTCTTTTATGACTCCATCAACCCTCCGATAGTATTCTTCTCTACTCTAATTAACCCTCGTGGATTCCACTTCGATTCTGCCCACTCTTGGATTCAAAACAACGACTGAATTTAACCGATAAATAGACCATCTTCTCCCAAATGAAACATCTGCGTTTCCTCACGTTCCATCAATTAAACCAATCACTTCATCAAACAACAAACATCTCGATAACATCAGTCTAATCACTATCAGTTTGCTCTCTTACTTTACCGCTCAAAGAGCAAGTTGAGGCTAAATATACTGCATGAACCCCGAAACACTCCCTACAGTACTCCTCTCATCTCTATCACTAACTGACCTGATTGGATGCACTTGGGGGTGGCCGTGTCATTCCTTGCCGCACAGAGGAGAGGAGGGGCACAGGCTGCGACCAGACCACACACGACGCCAGGAGAGAATCGGAGACACACCTGAGGGGGGAGGGTTGTGATTTACAATGATATTGACAATATGATCAGGCATTTTCGAATATTTTGTGACTACTGTCCATCAGTTATTGAAGCTTCGTGCAATCTCACATGTCAGACATATCAAATTTGCAAAATTGCCATTCACTTTTTTGAAATTTAAACAATCCATTGATCCTTGTGATCCCTATCACCTGCCCTCTCTTCTGTTCTCATCTTCTTCTCACTTCTCACTTCTTCCCTCTCTTCAACCTATCACATTAACGTCATTCCTCTCTCCTTCGAGATTTACGCGCGAACGCTTCTGGCCAAACAAATCCCATTGCCTCTGCACTAACTTTGCATTACTCGCCCGCCTGCTCTCCTCAATTCCCATACTCTCTCTTCTCCTTTTGTTGTCTGGACTCTCTCTCTCAATCAAGTGTTCCCTCACCAGTCATGGCATCTCATCGAGACTGGTTTTTATCCTCTCAACTCTAATGTGGGTTGTCTCGTCTACAGTCTCGATTGCATCAACACTACTCCACTCGATCCCCCCCGCCTTCTCTCAGTCTGATTCACTGTTTTACGTGCCGTGGCTGCGCAACTTACGGCAAACACCCCGATAGAAGGAGGAAGGAGAGAGATGATTCGAGACTGAGAGAACAGACAATGCAGAGAAGACGAGAGAGTGTGTGGAATGAGGAGAGACACCGAATTCATGAGGAGCCAAAGCCATAGACAATTGAAGGAAGGGAGGGGGGGGGGGGGTGAGACCAGAGCTGGGCGGTAGATCAAATTTCATGTTTTCTCACTCGCTCTGCGCTCGAGAAGCGAGCACTCAAAGGGGAGAAAAGGGAAGGTAGCGGCCATTTCTTTATCTCTATCCAGGATGAAACCCCTTCCCTCTCATTCTCGAACCTACAAACACTTTCTCCGTAGAGAAAACATGATACAGTATCTCAAACAGAGTCCCCAATGATCTACCGTACTCCAAACTACTCTAACCAGGTTTAATCATTGCCTGGATGACTAGTCCAGGGATTGATGATAGTGGAATCTGATGGACCCCCCTTCCCCCCCCCCTCTCTCTCTCTCTCTCTCTCTCTCTCTCTTTCTCTTCTTCCTGCCTCATTCGACGTTCAAACAAACCCGATGAAGCTTCGCCCTCTCCGACTTTCGGACGCCACGTGAAAGAGACAATGGGAAATGGAGAGAGGCAAGAGTCAGAGAGTACGAGAGAGCATGGGGATCAAGGAGAGCGCAGAGGATCAGAGAACGAGAGATAGGAACGGTGAAGAGGGGACAGAGATAGAAAGAGAGATGAGAGATCGAAGGAATTTGAGAGGGTTCACAGAGATGATAAATGGGGAGAGAGAGAGAGAGAGAGAGAGAGAGAGAGAGAGAGAGGAGAGAGAGAGAGAGAGAGAAGAGAGAGAGAGGAAGAGAGAGAGAGAGAGAGAGAGAGAGAGAGTAGATCAGAGGGTGTTCTTCCCGGAAAACGAGAGAATGCCGAAAACCTCGATGGAGAAGCTATGCGACAATGAGAAATAACGGTTTCGTTCCCCCTCTTCCTAAGAATTGGAGATATCAAAATGAGTATCTACCCATCATTTAACATATCAGTTGCATCCCACCCCCCCCCCCCCTTACTCTCCTGTTGATCCATTTCTCCTTTCATCATCTATCGTCCAAGGGTGTTTATGACTTCTCATTTTCGCGCACCCTCCCGTGTCACTAACGGGGAGAAGGAAGGGGGAGGTCAAAACAAGTGATGAATAGAAGGGGGAGGGGGGTATCTATTCCCCCCTTTCTTCCCTTCCGATACCTTGAGTGAATGGAACCCCCCCCCCCCCTCCCCTCAACACGAACGGACACTGATCTCCACCATAGATCATGGGGGTTAGTGATGACGTAATCCAAACAGAATAAGTATGTTCCATGGGGCTAAACAGCTGATCTCGTGGCGCCAGACACTGTCTCGAGTGCTCTCTTGTGTTTCGATAGAAGAAGAAAGAAGGAGATGGAGGAAGAAGGAAGAAGGGAGAGATACGGGAAGAGAAGAGGCAAGGGAAGGGAGGGGATCTCCCTAGATGGATAACGATAGAGATCACGAGAGAGACGGGAGGAGATACGGATGCAACGGAGTGAACATACTGGTCAGTGATACCTCTCCATACCCCCCCCCCCCCTTCCGATAGACTACCGTACCCTCAGTGTCCCTTCTGCCGAATTCTACCGTACTCACAGGGCAGCATCCACACTCGTCTATCACCGTGTGCTCCTTGCACGTCGCTAGTTTGTCCTCATCGGGGCAAGAGGAAGGACACACCTGACATGGGACTCATTACGGAACCATTTTTAAAAAACAGATATAATGTATGAAAAATATTGTTCCAAGATTCTTCGATAACTCTAACTTCACCGCACAATCTACAGTAGAAAGGAAGTAAATCTTACCTCTGGGCATTTCTTGCCCTCTTTCATTTCTACTCTCGTCAATGCTACCATAATCAGCACTACTACGCATCGCCATCGAAGGACCATTCTTGATCTGCAACGGAATATCATCAATCATCAATCCATCCAGCTACCGTATACTCCTTCTCCTCAATCTCGATTAACCAGATAATAGCTGCTCACCTACTCAAATGGTCGCATGGGCCGCAGACTCGGTTCACTCACACTTCTACTCTCCTCCTTCTCTCCTTTCTTCTCAGAAGGGGAGAGAGAGGGGGAGGAGGGAGGAGGAGGGAGGGAGGGGAGGGGAACTGCCGCTCCTCCCGCCCTTCTCTGCTTCTCTCGCTCGTCTCTTTACGAGTCCACGCTCTCTCGCACGTCCGACCCGCCAACCAGCGATTTTTGCTGCTGGAAAAGGAAACATAAAGAGGGAGAGATCAGCTGATGACTACTAACCGGTTCACAACCACCAGTAAACAACCAAAAATGTTGAGAAAAGTTGAGAGAGTGAGAGATGAGATAACACCTAAGCGGAGTGTGATGCATGTAGAACATGCATGGTAACAGAGTCACGCGGTAGTGGTGGCTAGAAATAGAGACTCTCAAACAGAAACTGGAAATGGGACACGGTAGGCTACGGTAGACGCAAGAATCGATTGATGGATGAGAGGGGGGAGGGGGGGGACGTCGTCCCTACAGACAGTCGAGGGAGGGGAGGAACATCAGTCAGTCACTGCCCCTCTTCTGTGTGTTTTAGAGCAAGAAGAAACGCAGAAAGACACAAGGATCGGGTAGATCACCCCTCTCCAAACTATCGATCCCCTATCCACTACCGTATTCCCTTCTCACCCCTGACTACGGTATCGATTGAGTTCGTCGCAAAACCGTGGATTGAAATGGAGGAGGGACGATGCTGTTCGGAAATCCGATGAGCAAACTGCGCTTTGGTCTTACAAAAAGGCGTCCCGGAGTGATTGGAGGAGGAATGAGAAGGGCAAGGAAGGAGTAAACACAACTTGTTCATCTACACCCGATCAATGCTCTTCTCTCCTGATAGACCACCCACCTACGCATCCCCCCCCCCACTTCCCCCCCCCCCCCCCCCCTCCTCCCATGTCTCGACTAACCATTGAGTGAACAGGACAATGAGTGGTGATAACTCCATCTTCCTTTCGGATAAGTGTTCCCCTCCCTCGCTTCCCTCACTGACTCACACTTATTTGTTCTCGTAGAACAGTCAAAATTGTGTCGATTAGCAGGGGAGAAACGGTACACGACAGCATACAACAGACAAGGGAGAGACGGGAAGGAAGTAGGAGGGGGAGGGGGGGAGAGGGGGGGGGGGGGGGGAGGGGGGGGAGGGGTGCGGGAGGGGAGATCACCCACTCTGCAGGGAATACAACTGAACACCCTCAACAAGTACGCTGCATAACACTATGATATCACGGATTTCCAATGGGAATGATCTATTTATCTGAATTCCGACGTCAGAAGTGCCTAGATATTGGATTACAATTTAATTGAGAGAGAGAGGACCGGCTTCCCTTGGTGTTTGCACATTCTTTACTATTCAGTTGATAATCCAATCCCACTTTTTCACACTCGAATTAAGGGGTTAGAGAAAATTATGACTGACTTGGAACCAGAACCAGATCACTTTTGTAGTGTTCATGGGAAGATCACATAACTTAACTCATTCCAAACAAGAGACCTCCCCCGAGATGCTCTAACTGCTCCTCCTTTATCTTTTCTCGAAACTCATGACCTCTTCCACTCTCGTTATTGGTACTTATCTCTCAAACAAGAAACGACAAGGGATCATGGCAAACGAAGTTTACGAGTATTGCATAACCCCTCCCCTCTCCCATCACCTATCTGACTCGGTGCACAAGTCGACTCTACGTCACAAAAGACCAAATAGTTTATCGAATTACCTACCGTACTCCCCCCCCCCCCGTCCCCTATTGCTCTTTGGTTACATCCAAAACTTGTTAGCACTCGGGTGTTCTTTGATTACAAGAAGCGCAATGATTCTCGAATTGGTTGAACTAACGATGAATGGACGACCACACACCGACCTCCTTTCTATCCCCCTCCCCCCTCCCTTTGAATGGGACCAAAAGTGCCTAGTCGAACGGAGGCGCAAAAGAAGAGACGAACGACCATTCATTCATGTGAAATCTAATACTGTCAAAGGGTGCAATGAGGAGAAGTATTGGGTAGTTGAATAGAAGGAGGAGGAGAAGAAGCGAACAGAGCCGCCCCACCCCCCTCCTTCAGAAGAGACATAGATCATAGGAAACTATCTGAGATAGATATACGAGTGATCAAGATTCTGAAAGCTAAGATGGTGGATGCAAGGGAGAGGAAAAAGGGGGGGGGGGGTGGTGGTTATACTCCTTGGATAGGTGGCAAACAGAGATGGCAACAACTTCTCACGAGCGAATTCAGAGGAAGAGAATGAAGAGGCGATTTGAGGGGGGGGGGGGGGGGGGTTCGAATGAGGTCTCAAGTCTCGATGAGTGGAAAGACAATAGACGGTTCCGATGCCTAGGTGATGAACGATGCAATTAATGGAGTAATGGGGGAGCAAGAAATCAGAATGAAAGCAAGGGCAGAATGGTTGATAACTCCCCCGGAAACAAGAGACTCCATCTAAAAACTCGGCGCCTCTCATCCAATCAACTCACACCTTCCACGAATCGTCTCAATCAGATTACCCCCTTGTCACTCAAAGTGAATCATCCGGTAGGTCAAAGTTCACAATGCGCTAGCTGAGCAAGATAAAGTAAGTTTCACCAGAAAACGCCAAGAAATATTCAGAAAAGGCGCGGATTGAGAGGAAATCACGTGAGGAAGAAGCTCAAGCTGAGATATTCGACTATTTCTCCTCAGTCGGAATTGATCAAAGCGAATTTGAGTGAGAAAGAGATTATGAGCTTCGTCTCTCTCTTTCTCTCCACTCTCTTCTCATCCCACACTCTCTCATCTGCCATGATATGTTGATAAAGGGGAATAGGGGAGAGCGATCATCAATTGAGATACTAGACCACCCAGCTTGATAAACAACAATTATCGATTGGGAGGTGATCAAGAGGGCAAATAGAGATCAAGCTATGTATTCTGAGAGATGTCATAAACAATGAAAGCACAATGAAAAACAATCGAATTAAAAATATGAGGTCATAGGAGGAGAC
>BTSX01000001.1:20195208-20231758 GCA_036245825.1 Pristionchus entomophagus | reverse complement strand
GTAGAGAGAGAGAGGACAAAGGGCGAAGTGACCGGATGGAAAAGAGGAGAAGCCAGAGACTCTAAACTGCACCATTCTCTGCATTCCATACTCGTGATTCATAAGATAGAAAACCATGGAGATCTTCCCTCATCTACTCTCACTTCTGTGTATGTTCACGTTTCGAAGAGATGATCGGGTTAGCGAGTATTCGAGTAAGTATGGTTACACGAACACGATAGAGACAAGTGTAGGAAACGATGGAAATTGACGAATGATGGAGAACAGAAACAAGAAATCTCTCATGAAGAACATATCAAATGGAGACGAATCATTGTCGCAATGCAATGTGGAGTGAATTTTGCAGATTAGGAACGCCGATTCTCCCCATCAAGGAACGTAGCCGGAAATGGGAGATGATAGGAGGAAGGACGGGGACTTCTGTGATGAGAATGGACCACGCACTCACTCAATACTAACTCTGATAGAGAGATTCGATGTGCTATGTCAATAGAATCTCTTCCAGATGACTCGCCCTCCTTATCGCGCACAACAAACAACTAAACCCGCCGTGTGAGTTGACAACTACAGTAATTTGACAAGGAGAGGAGTCTGAGCAGCGTTCCATTCAAACAACCATGAAGGAAACACGAAGGATGCTGCAAAGAATAGATCAAGGATTCCGACAATTCTCTTCTTCATCCATGCACTCTCACAGTCAGAGAAATGGAGATAGAACGTGAAATGAAGAGAGATCGCGTGTCTTGCAACATTGGTTCGCAACAATGGAGACATTTCATCCATTCGCGAGTAGGTCACGGAATGACCAAATGGAAATGATGAGGTGAAGGTTGGATTGAGAGATGAAGACACTAGTGGTACACCATCAGTCATCTCAATCAAGAATGAGTGGATGGTAGTATCAGGCGTAGCTCGATATTCCCCTCTCCTCCCCCCCCCCTTCCTCCCTCTCCCTTCCTCTCTCTAATTACTCGTCACTGCACTTTTTCCACTCCTTCTGTCAATCAAAATTCCTCCCCTGATAACCCGAGCCTGTTTATCTCTTCTAATGAGAGCCTAATTATGCCTACACACCACATCGATGTAGTGAACCAAAGAGGAAACTAAAGGAGAAGCGAAGGACAGTAGGAAAGTCTCGATGAACTAACTGAGCATTTATCTTCTTCTGACGCTGTCAATGTCGTTTCACACAGTTTGCTCAGCCAGAAGGGAAGAGATTCGAAGAGATCGCCCCCCCTCCTCTCCATTCCATTGAATGTCTCGGAGACAGAGGAAAAGCAGGTGGACTAAAGAGAGCGAGGATAGAAATCGAGATCTATTGTGAAATAACATTCCCAATGGTTTGACAGAGGACGGTTTGGTAGTGAAATCCATAGGAAGAAACCCCGAAGAAGAGACAAGACTTTCTAACAGGATTACTGTTTGATAAGAACCAAGAGAGTAAAGGCGTGGCGAGATGAAGATGGAGAGAATGGAAGTAGATCAAAGTGGGGTCAGAGGTCTATCGAGTAACGATACTCTTCCGAGATAATCATCAATGGCTAAACTACAATGGGCGAGTGGCAGGTTGTCAGTAACAGAATTGAGAGATTGAGAGAATTATGAGAGTGGAGATAGAGAGAGAAAGACAGTGGGAGGACTAGTGAAGCGCCGTCATGTCTGTATCGAAACATTGTGATTTGATTAGAGGCATGTTTCAAGCAAATTATGAATAACACGACACTATAACGGGATAGAACAAACTAGAGATGAAGCATCCGGTTCCTTCCTTCCTGACTTCACATAATGATCATGAGCCGAATGAATAAGGAAGGAAGGAAACGTGGGCAGAAATGACGGGATCTAAGAAGAGAAGGGAGGAGATCTCACAGAGAAATGGATGGAAATTGAGCCGGGAACGGAGCGAAAGTGATAGAGAGATGGAGACACTCGAGAAACGTGTGAAGAAGGGAGATGATAAAGGCACACCGACACCCAATCGGTGTGAGAACTTAACGGCCGATCCACTCAAGTAACCGCACGAGTTTGTCAATGGAAAGGAGCCAAATTCTTAGCCGCTGCACGAATCTATTGTGTGAGGTCTCTCTAATCTGGAGGATAAACTTACTCAGAGGAAAGAAAAGAAGAGAACTGACACCGCGATGTGTTGTTGAACAGCGATCGCGAGCACTAGTAGAATGTGGTACGAAGGGCGGTGAAATCAGTTTCTCAGCTGATTGCGCGTCATAAAAGGAACCACAACAGTGCAGATAGAAGAAAAAGTGAAAGAAGGGACAGTGGTACGGAAACGCCCATGGGTATCATCGTCATTAAATTAGGACAAAGCATCCAAATATTTTGCGAGAATCGCGGGTGAAATGAAAGCGGCCAAATTCAAGGACGAACGAGTGATAATGTTGCAAAATAGGCGCCAGAGTGATGCAGCTGATTTCATCGAGAGGTGAGAAAAGTAATACAAGCGAATATTATATAAACATCAAACAAAATAAGAAAAAAGTAAGAAACTTGGCAGCTTGCCAAATTAACTAACCTTATCATATTTGAATTAGCGGGATATCGATTGACGAATACAGTATGTCTAACGGTATTGATTAAAAGTTACTATTTCGATGTTCTTGTAGTACTTTTCTTTAGTGTGTTTGATATTTTACATTCCGTATCACAACTGTCGAGCAATATAATTACGAAGTAGTTGTCCCAGAGGGAACTTATTAGCTTGAACAATAGCAAAAAACCTACTCTCAAAAATGCTCTATTTAAGGATTCTTTGATTCTCATATAGCAGAGATTCAAACAAAAAGCGCGTATTATTGATATAAATTCATAAATTACTTAGTACTTACAAAATTACAGCACAGCATAACAATCGAATTACCAGATTAGAAAGGCGGAATAGATAACGGAATTGATGGAGTAGCTGTGGAAATGAGCAGTGATTGCAAATTAATTTGATAAGGTCACGATAAGAAATTAGATCAAATGGGAATATATAAAGCACTAAATCAAGGAGGACATGCATATAAATAACCGAAGAAGTGTGGTTCAGTGCGAAAACTGATGAGAGATGAAGAGAAGATGTGAAATGGAGAGGAAAGAGAGAGAAAAGGAATAACTGAGAGAATAGCAGAGAAGCAAAGTGAATAATTGTGAAAGAGCGGTCATTGAGGGTGTGAATCAGTGGATCACTCGCGATCCTCTGGGTTACGGTAGCTAATCAATCGATAATCTACAGTCCCAATCTTGCCATCGCGTGCTCCACTCCTCTCTCCTCGTACTCAGCCTTCGAAACCCAGAAATCCTGCAATCGATAGTCTCAGATACCGTAATCAATACTACTACCGAACTGGTCATCACTACATGCCTTTTCCACTCACATTTCTATCTCTCATGAGATTGGCTAGAACAGCTCCTCCAAGGAATACCATGTGCTTGCGACGGGGCTGAGCCTCGATTCGGATCTTGAACTTCTGAAACAAGAGATCGATAAATAATTGAGCGCTACCGTAATCCCCTGTGAGCGGTACGGTGCCCTCTCTCCCTACAGTACCTTGAATGCTTCCTCATTTCCGTGCAGGACTCTCTCGAGATAGAGCTGCTTCACTTCCCTCTCCAGTCTGGAAGGGAGACCAGGATACATGGTGGATCCACCAGAGAGAACGATGTGCTTGTACAAATCGAGACGAACATCTGCAATTGGGAAGATTAGATTCAATATAATGATCATGCAGAGACGGAAAAGGAAAGGTAACGGACCATGGATACACACAATAGGCAATCGTCTTTGTGACTTCAAAGGATAAAAAAAAACATTATCTATACTCTCTCCTGTTCTGGCCACTAGAAGAAGTGTGAATATCTTCATTCGATCTACTTAGGAATAATGAGAGGCACACCGATATCGCATGACTGGATGGAGTTGAAGAGGGTCTCGGACATTCCAGGCTTCTCAACATCGATTAGATGGGGCTGCAAAGAGAGAGAGAGAGAGGGGGGGGGGATGAGGAGAACATAGACAGAGAGAAGGAAATACCCCGTACATCTAGGTTTCCGCATTATAGACAATTTATCGTATGTCCACTTATACAAATATGATATTGTGAATATCCATACAATAAAAATAATTGAATAAAAAGTACCTGGAAGAGTACTTCGGGTGCCTCGAATCTCTCTCCTCCCAGATGGATGATTCGACCATCAGGCAACTGCAATCACATTCATTACAAAGTTACCTCCTCGAAAGCGAATATCTCTTGAATACCTATGATACCTCTCTCAATAGTATGGCAACACGAATGAATGATTGGTTACCGTATATGTCTGCGACAGTACGGTAGTCTCGAGGGCGAGCTTCTGCTCCTGCTCCACATCGTACGCAACGTAGCACAGCTTCTCCTACAATTTATTTATTTAGACTTTTTATCGAATACATCAGAAAGTTGAATCAAATCGTAAATTGGAAAATTTGAGTCGTCAAATATGAGAAGTCAATTGTAAGTCAACGAAAATATCTGACAAGTATGGTGTGAGTATGGTTGGATACGCAGACCCGCCTACTGACCTTCATCTGTCTGACTGTCTCGAAGTCAGCAGAGTGGTTGAAGGAGTAACCACGGAGGAGCAACAGCTGAACACAACATATTATTCACAACATATTATGTTTTCTTTATACTAACGAACGGAAAAGTGAAACAGGACCAACCTTGATGAGATACTTGGTGATATCTCTTCCGGCTATGTCGATACGACGAGTCTGGTTCTGCAGAGCGTACCTGAATTTATTAAATTAATAGTGATACCATTAAAAACAATGGCTGTTGCCATCGAGAGTACAGACTAGAGGTCGGCACTATACTTATTTATTAGATACTAGCCGAGCTACGCTCGCTAGGGGCACGCCGTAAGTTTTTTATTAGTTGTCTAGCCTATCTTAATGCTGCAAAATCACCCTGATGACTGTCAGAAAATTACCGCCCTGGTCACTGTCAGAAAAGTTACCACAAAGGTGACTGTCACCCCTCCCCTCCACGGCTAGAGATCCCATCGATACCCAGGAAGAACGACCCGGTTTTTAAAATTCCAGTTTGAAACACAACCATGCCGGGATTGACACTCCCCGACATGATCCGTGCACGCGAAAATTATTGCAATAAACTTTTGCACCGGCGGGGATTCGAACCCGCGCTGTCATGATCGCAAACCCGATCTTGCAACCACTACACAACGCTTTAAACTTAATAAAACCCTTCAACCAAAACACGATTCAAACCGTCACGGGTCACTCTACACGACTGTCAACTTTATTTGGCTCTCCCTCCTTGTAGCACCAAGAACGGTGACCGAAATCGGAGAATTTCTCCGAAACCCGTCGTATTCCGCACAATAGTACCACACGGGAACGAACCGTGCTCAGCCGCCTTTGCTCAAATCGACTCAACCAAAGCATCCAACAATTCCTCGATGTTTTCCGCACCTCATAGTTACATCCGTTAGTCCGTCCCTCCCCCGCTTCTATGAATAGCAACCGCCTGAATAGCGATTGCTCCAAACGCCAAAGATTTACCCGACCATAACTCGCTTCAGAGTGGTCCTACAGGGTCGATATTCAGCTCTGCTGACTTTTGTTTCTTATAGCACTCGTCGAGAGCTTTCAGAAACAACCCATATGTCAGGTGTTGGGTTCTCGGGGGCGAGCTGGACAGTAGGGTTGTTCAACCAATACCAATACCCAAGTAATTGGGTCCTTTTGAATATTGACCGCGCCCCCTTGCTGAGAATTGGGGGAATGAGAGGGAGAGGAGGGGATGGGGAAAGGAATTGGGTGGAGACCCAAGGCCTTGGGTTTTCATTTCGATCGCAGTAAAGAGGGAATCGATGGACTTGGGCTACATGCAAATTGGTCATTACCTGTGCTATTGGCTCTTGAAGAAGTCTGTATTTCGCATGTTTTGTACTCTCATTCCCACATACCGCAATTCGACCCAAGGCCTTGCCCATAGACCCAAGGCCTTGGGTGGTCTGCACAGCCGCTCCACGGAATTGGGTGGGACGGAATGAGAAAGACCGCTCTCTTCGTGAGAATTGGGTTGAGAGGAAAATGAGAGCGAGAAATAGAGAGGTATTGAGTATTGGTTTGACATCCCTACTGGACAGTCAGTTAAATGGTCGAAAAACGGAAAAATTCGAGTGTCCCAACTTTGACGTCATCTTTGACCTACTCAACGTCATCTTATCGGCTCGGCGATAGTGCCATTCAATCCGGCACCATCCCAAGTGCCTACCCTAGTAGTTCCCAAATCTTATCCCACATCTCCGGCCCACGCCGACCCCACTACTTTGCCCAGCCAATTTGCCGCCCAACGATTATATATCTAGAGGAGAAAAAAACATGCCAAACTACAGTAACTGCAGAAGATCTACCATTTGTTTGTATGTATCAGAAGAATTATATATTCAATACAAGATCAATACTATACCGCTAGTGCTTGTGACATGACCTACCCATCATATACGGGGCAGATATGGGTGACTCCATCTCCCGAGTCAATCACCACTCCTGTCAGAAGACCTTGAGCATATAGAGTGAGCACTGCCTGAATGTGGATTGATCAGTCGTTAAGAGAGACTATATCACGACTAAAAACTATCTTATAAATTAGTTTTCTAGTTACAACATATATTCCTTAGTTTTATTTTGTTAAAAAAAAGTTAAAATATCCTCGTTGCTTATGTACAAATATTTTTATCATCAAAAATAAATACCTGGACAGCAATATAGAGGGAGTGGAAGCCATACTGCTCAAACATCACCTGAAAGAGACGAATTAGCTTCACATTTGCAGAACGTTGTGATTAATTCTAGTAGGAGTTAGGTACGCAAGTATAAACTGCAAACAAACTTAGAACCAACTTGGAAGAGCTTTTCTCTGTTCTTCTTCGGGTTTAGAGGAGGCTCAGTGAGGAGTAGTTTGCATTCCTGAAACATTATTTTTATTCATTGAACTAGTAAATTAGAGCATAATGTGATCTCATTACAGTAATGTTCTCAATAATAACAGTATCTGTCAACCTTGGGATCGATATCGAGCTTGTCCGGTCCGAATGTGTAGTCCCACACATGTCCCATATCATCCCAATTCCTGACGATTCCATTGTCCATCGGGTATTGGACGTCGAGGTATTGACGAAGGGCCGAGGCCTCCTCTCCCACCATCAAGTCCTGTGAGGGGCAATGGATTACAAAGAGAAAACAAGCATTCCAGAATTTTAAAACAAATATTATTGAACGAAAAATTTATGAACATTTATAAATAATAATAATAAAACAAAGGTAAACCTTGATCTCGATGTTGTTGATCTTCTGTGATGATCTGAGGATCGGTCTTCCGACCAACGAGGGGAATATGTGGGAGGGGAAGTTTGAGCCGGCATATCCACACTTGACGAACTGCAACAGAGATCTATTTACGTTAAATAAACGTGATAGAAAGAGATAGAAGGCAAAATCGAATGAAAAGTTCCTCTGACTCACCCCAGTGCCGTTATCGACGACGATGACCTTGCGGCCTTCCGAGTCCATGTCGAACTAAAAGGATAACGTATATTACCGAGGGTTAGATATAAGGAATAAACAAGTATAAGAGGAACGATGCTTAATCATCACTAAATGATGTTTCAAACAGCACTACTCATCGTCTGTGAGTAAGCCCATACCGTAGGCTAACATTCGCGATAGGATGCTCTAGATGAAGATGGAGGAACGAAGAAGATATAACACATTAGTAAACAGGGAATAACGTCAGTAATATAAAACTATATTGCACTTTTGCACCATCAAGAAACAAAAGTGTACACAACGGTTAACTCGTGTTCAAACGTGGCTTAAAACATAAGAAGTGGTCAATCAAGGATGGTGAATTCTGTGCGAACAATATACAAGCTGCTACAGAAACAAATAAGAGCGAATAATCAATTAAAACGAAAGCGAGTCTGAATTGATCAAGGGACATACTGAAGTGTCCCATGTAGTTTGTAGTCGGCTTTCACAATTGATGACTGCGTTTATTTCTTAGATTACGGTAGATTTCTTTGATAATATTCATTGTTCTAGTTCTTTTACAACAACAAAAAGTTTGACTGGTAATATGACATGAATACATGGCATGAGCAACGTAGATGATTACATATGTTGTGTGGAAACTGTCAACCTACATCGATCTCCTCATCACTATCTGCAGCTTCTCTAGATCTCTTCTGAAAATTGTGTTGTTGATAAAAATGTGAACTGGCAACCTGATTGGGTTGGATTATTGTCGATGTAAAGGCTGAATTCTGGTGCTTTAGTGCACTTTTGGACTTTAGAAGATCTTGAACACTGAATGGTTTACTGGGCGGGGTGAGATCCACTGGAGGACCAGCTGAGATATACGCCTGCGATTCAATCGATTGATGAATCCGGACTAACGTACTCCTACCGTTCCACTGATGGGCGATGGAGTCTGTACTTCTCTATTATCTGATGATGTTGAACTGATAGGAGATGATTGAGTAGAGTCAGATGAGAGACGGGGCAATTTCATTATTCGATCCATGAACTGATCTCTGCTCTGAATCTGTCATCCATTATCTCAGTTACGTTTTTGCTCTAACCATATTCGAATTCCCAATCATCATTCTCCCTCTTTCAGCGAGGAGTGGGAATTTGGATCCGAAACTAAAATGATTCATATTGTTCATATCAGTCTATCTACTCATAGAGGATCTCACTTGTCATCTAATTCGAGAAGTCGACACTAAAATGTATCCTGACAAACCTGGGATCAAACTGGCAAGTGAGAGACAATGTGTTGATCTCTTCTCTCAAACTGGTCATGGGCTGGAATAGCCATCGGAGTGAGAGATCCTCTTCAGTCTGTAATCTGAGAGGTAACTGTAGCCCCACCGGGACCTCCCACAGTATCCCACCCAACAACTACCGTAACCTCACCAGGTCAAGTTCACTTAGAGATGAATTCATGGAGAGAAAAGGACGGCGTGAAGATTGGAGACAAAAAAGAGGAAGAGAAGGAAGGAGAAGCGATCGCGTTCGAATACTGATAAGAACAGAAGAAAGAGAGAGGGAAAGGGAAGAGAAGGAAGGAATGAGGACCCCCGAACTATTGAGAGATAACGAAGATGATCAGTATTGATTGAATAACTGCCCTATTGTCAATTGAAACTGGCTATTGAAATTCAGAATCTGAACCATCTGCAGATCTGTCCCGATTGGAGAATAAATTAACAGATGTTTTTTTTCCAGTAATTGAAAAATTCTTTGATAAAGTTTCGATATTCTTTCTTATCAGTGAGATCATGATACAAACGAGGGAGATTCCTCTCTCTTTCTCTCATTCATCGTCATAGATATAAAATGATAGAATATCTACATGATGTAGACTACATCATTATTATTTGGTTTAATTGTGGATACACCACTAGACCGAACGGTATCCCTTCAATTGTTGAATCTTGCATTTTTTTTTAAAAATCTGATTGATTGTATATTATCTAGATGTTAGGAAGTGGCAATCCAACGATGGTGTCAGGTCAAGGGAGTAGATAGTGGGCGGAGTGAAGGGAATATCTATCCAGCCCCTTGAGAGGGGATGAGATAGGGAGAGGGGAGGAGCAATGGATGGACGGAAGGGAATACCTTATCTAGAACTGAATTAATCTCTAAAGATCATATAATTATCTTCAAAACGCGAATAGAAGTGTGCACTAACAATGTTTGTCAATTCCAATCGTGTTTCTTCTCTATAGAGTAGGAGACGGTAGCCATCTCCAAATTCCTGAGTGGGGGTTCGGAGATTGATCAGTTTAGAATTGCACGATCCTCCCAATCAGATGGACGCATGTCGGAATCATGTCAAATTGGTTAGATGCATATCCCCCTCATCCTCGTTCCCTCTAGAGGAGCTCTACCGTAACCCATATTTTGAAAAGTTAGTTTCCGATTTACCTTTGCACTTGTAGTTTTTTTCGTCAAACTTACACCAACAGAAATTTGTTAATTGCGTTAATTTGTTAATTGCTGCTTAATTATTGATGTTCACTTAGCGTTTTAGTACGTTAATGATCCGCCATTAAAGTTACGTGGTTTTAAATCACCATCTAAGTTTGCATTATGTTCTGAATTTGATTTTTTCGGAATAGCCGTTGTTCCTTCGTAGGTTATCTTACTTTCTTCTCTTACATATATTTATCGGTTCATCTTCGGTAGAATTATTCGAAAAACACCTCGTCTATAGCGATGTGGTCAATGGCCTTATACAGTCCGTCGTGCGATTCCCAATCAAACCGAGTTCAGTCAGTCTTCTTCTCTTGTTCCGATGATCTTCTCTATTTAGACTTGCCTTGTGTATTCCTCCGAAGGAAAGAGAATCCATCAATGAACATGTCAATCCCCGCGATTTCCTGCCCTGTGCTTACGGAGAGAAGAAACAGGTAGTCCTTAATAGGTGATCTCTTACTTCTTTCAGTGACTGATTCTATACGGGCACTTGTCCACTATCAACTGTTGTTGTCCTTCAGAAGTCATGACGATGAGATGAGAAGTGAGCATTCACTTAACTGTTCACATTTCAAATCCTCATCTTTCTCAGATATGATTTTTGTATTCACTCAAATATTCTCTAATATTTTCTATCCACTTTTTATTTTGTACTCACTCAAATATCCTCTCTAATATTCACTCAAATGCTATTGGTATCAAATTGAACCATCCTCCGGTCCCTTCCTCTTTTCTTCATTAAACAGTTTAATTTAAACTGCAGAGAAAAGCCAAAAATCGTGAGTTGGTGATTTTTTTTATCCATCTTCCTTCTCAGGTACTCGTTGTAAAAATTTTCTGGATGGACCTTAGTATGTGAAAAATGCACAGTGGGTTTCATTTCCCTCTTCTCCATGTAATATTTTCATTGCTGCGAAGAATCTCAATTATTCGCTTGGATATGGAGTGAAGTCCACCACGATACCACCTTGACTACTCTATTATTCTGGAATATCTCAGATGACAAATCGAGACCTATCTTCGAAACTCTTTTGGACTATTCCTCGCAGTTCGATACTTCGAAGATATTGAATCGACCAGTTCTGCTGGAAATGCTAATCAATCATGTCAGTTTCCCTTTTTTATTTTTCTGTTTTAGTGCTAAATACTAAATAAATTAGTCATACGAATAGGAATCTGTAACTGCTTGAAGCAGTCTGCTTCTCAGTTTGCGCTAAACTTAAATAAATAAGGCTTTCAGAATCACATCGGAACGATAGATTATACACGGAGATAATCAGGAAGATGAAGAATTTACATCTCAATTATAGAGCCAATAACGTCTCCTTCGTCTCTCCTCCATCTCTTCTCCAATTCATTCGCTCTCCTTGCTCTCATCCGGAGTGGTTCTTCCTTCATTAAAGAAGACAGTCTTCTCCCTCTCCCTCTTCATCTATGATCACACTCAAGATGATACCATCTATATCCATTATTCTCCTCACTTTCATCTCCTTCTCCTCACCAGCGCCTCCTCCACCTCCTACAGGTTTAACATCTCTTGCCACACTCATATGATATACTTCTCTTCAGAATGCCCTTATCTTCATATCAAAGGAGACTGTGCAGAGGCGAATAAGGACGAGAAAACTCTCCTTTGTATCGAAGTGGGTGTTAAATGGGAGGAAACCAATTTATGATTCTATTTCAGGCCGCGATTGATAGAGACTTGAGCGGCAGCTTCAAGGGTTATAAGTGCAACGATAACAGTTACAAGTTACAGTGAGTATCAGTCCACTCAATCTCTTCTTCAGTGGTTGATGGGAAATCATGGACCGGATTGAGTTTAGAAAATCAAATTGATTACAGGATGCAAGCGGGGAGTTCATCGTTCGAGTATATTGAGAAAGTCGCATGCTGCGGCGAAATCGCCATCGGAATCAGAAAAGAAGGGCTTAGGATACCGGATGGTGACTTTGTCAGATGTGCGAGAGAAGGTGAGAGGAGGGGAAGGCAGATCACTTGATCTTATGACTTGATTCTTTGCAGTTTGTAAAATAACACCGGAGAAAGGGAACGGGAAATGCCTCCCCGAGAATGAATGCAAGCGAGAACACATCAACGTACGCTCACTTCTCATTGAGATTTTATATTCTCTTAGATTCAGGCAAAAAAATTATATGGAAATGAAGGTTTCACTTGTGACGGTGGATATCATTTGGAGTGACTACAGGGAAGAATGACATAGTGTAACGAAGAAAGTTCAGGGCACAACACTCTGGTTTGAAAGCATGGATCGAGATAAAGAAGAACACATGTTTTGGAGAGATACAAACCTTGGACGCCTTAGCTGTGGACAGCAGTAAGGTCCATCGCCTCGACACAAGAAATTATAAGCACTTTCGATGCAGGGAGAATAGACCTGTTTGTGGGTTTTCTTAAAGATTCGCATTTTTTCTAAAGATGAAAACGATTTATCGTCGTGGATCACAGAATAAATTTTCAGATCAGTTTTGCCAAAGCTAATACAACTCTTTTAGCAGCTAATTGCGATCCTAACCTTTACTTCGAACAAAAGCAGTGTGAATTCAACAAGAAATGCACTCCGGTTCACAAGAATTATTCCAGACTTATCTAATCCTATCTTTTCAGCCACAACTCAATAAAATCAATGCAAATAAAGTAGAATGTTCATCGGGGAGTCTCCAGTGAGTGGAGATGCAGTGTGTCAAGAGACAATCTAATCTCTTCTCAGAGCTTTTTTCGATGATTGGGCGGCAACCAGGAATAACTACGAAGTTGAGTGCAATGCCAATAAGAATATTGTGATGAAGAAGCCGAGCGGTGTAACTGATGGATCTGATGCAGCGTACGAACCTCAGTTACTCAGATGCTGGCAAGACGCAGGTTTACTTCCATCGAGAGTATAGCAATAATGAATTCCATTCGGTTTGCGAAATCGATCCTAATAATATTATTGATTTATCGGATTGCGACGCTCCAGATCACTGTGTACTCGTAAGGAGTAATGGTGGTTGGATGTGTGATTAACTACTCTGCAGGTCACAATCCCTCCTTCCCCTTCCAACACAAAATTCACTTGTGCCGATAAGTACAAAATCGAGTGAGGGAAATCGATTGTATGATTATGTAATGGAGCCAAGTTGAAGGGGACGAGAGATAGTGAGCAGGCAGTGGACTGCCTTTGAATCGGTTATGTGTTACAATGATAACAAATTTCCAAAGATAAGTGGACAACCACAGATAGATAAAGTGAATGGAAAGAAGTACGACAATCTGAGATGCCGAAGACAAGGTGAGTAAAGGAGATTGAGCCTATTGACGGGCAAGTCTGTGGAATCACCGAATGAAATTAAGGAGTCTGTGATCTTGCCAACTACGGATCAACTAAGGCGGAGCTGGTTTCAACTTGTGGTTCGGATAATGAATGTGACCAGGTGAGCGAATAGAAAGACTGAGAAGATGAGGTTCATTCCAGCCGACTCTCGTCGTCAATACGAATCTACAATGTCCTGATAAGAACTACGAGCTACAAGCAACGTGAGCAGAGTCATGATTTTTCTAGCATATTCTTTTGAAGGTACGACTCTGTAGCATGGGCCGAAGCTCAATCTATTAAATGTGGAAAAGAAGGATTCAAGGTCGATGGCAATGGGCCAGTAATCATATCCGCTCGATGTGTTAGAAAGAAAATCGGGGCTTTCGGCGATGAGTGTGATGCCTCAATTGACCGCTGCGAGCAGGCAAGTCTACCTTTGGATAATCTGTGACTGAGAAGTGATTTTCAGGCAACGGATTACGCTCCAATGATTTGTAAAACTGACTACGGTCTTCAGTGAGTGAACGAAAAGAGACCAATTACAATCAATTACATGAGTTGATTGTAGAGTGAAGACTGGAGGGATATGGATGGATGTGACGAGCATTGATGCCAATTCGGACAAATTCACAGTGAAGCAAGGCGATGTTACCCGCAATGATCAGCCAGTTTCGATTCGATGCATTCAAAACAACAGCGCCAACATCCTAGTCGATGATGATTGTGACACTGACAATGAAAACTGCAAGAACGCAAGCCTATCATGGAATAATCAGTGACGAGTGATTATTTCAGCCTGTGGGTTCCACCCCCAATGACATGTGAAACCGGCTACGGCCTTCAGTGAGTTATCAAATGGAGGGAAGAGAAGTGACCGAGTTATTTGCAGAGTGAAGACGGATGCGGGGGCGACTGCATGAACAGATGTAGCGAAAATTATGTCGAATTCAGACAAATTCAAAGTGGATCCCCCTCTCCCAAATGCGCCAGTTAAAATTCGATGTGTGAGAAAGAGTGAGTGAAATCAGTCTGTGTTACTCATCGAATGATTGTATTTGAGGATGTTCCATCTGCAATAAAATGTGTCCCACATGCAACGCTCCTTCTAACTCCATCTTCTCCGTCTCTTCACAATGGGACAAATGTGCTTCATTCAAGGTTCGTGTACAATCTTAGATTGAGTTAATCGAGAAATTGCAGTGCGAAGACAATACACGAACTGTGATCGGGAGTGAAACGTTTAGAGATATTGAATTGGAATGTCATGGTGATTCAAAAGACGATGAATTCTTCTGGAAGATGCCCAATGAAACCAGGATTGAGTTAAAAGAAAGCGGAGTCAAGTGCGAGAGTGAGATCGAATTTGCAATCAGCGTTCATTCATGATTTTCTTTTGTAGAGCTGTGCACGGCATTATCCATTGGACAGTACGTGTAAACCCAATGATCATCTCTGTGACATGGTAAGGATTCCCCTGTTGAACACTAAGGGAAAGGGGGAATTGCAGCTCGCCGTCAATGACGACGAGGCTAATTTCAATATCACCAAATGTGATGGCGAAGGAAGTATCGTCCATATGAATGAGACAAAAACGGTTTGTGTCGTTGATCAATCTGAAGAGAAGAGTCGTTTTCAGAGTGGAACTCGTGTGCGATAAAGAGACTGGAGAATGGAAATTAAAGATGGGAGGGGGAAGAGTGTACCAGTCGCAGCTGTTGATGTATACTGCGCATATAGTGAGATTTAGCTTCACAGAATATTCCAAATAATAAATTATTTGCAGATGACTGTAACGTGAACGACTTCTGCCCGGATTGTGAGCAGGTTTGAGAAGGGGAGAATCTACTCTCTAATCACTCATTGCAGGATGATAACTCCACTACGTATCGCTGTCCCGATGGAAAGAGTGCCAAGTAATAAGAGATGAGATTGGAGGAATTACATTGATCTTTGATCTTTGAGAGTTAAAGACGCGGAGTCAACTTACAATCCCAAATCGTTCACGTGTCTAAAGAGCAGGTGGATGGATGATCAAATTAAGGAAATGCAGGTGACCGCTAAAGTGGAATGCCATTCTGATGCAGGTATACTCACTCTTTCTATATCTATCTCAGTGATATAAGTGAATCTCAGATAAAGCTCCTCAAACCAGTGGATCTAAAGGACTCCTCATCGGACTCGGCATCGTTTTCGCCATTAACATTATTGCAATTATTCTGGCATGTATCATCTGCAAATTGCAAGAAAACGGATGGCTCCATGCCATGTGAGGATTCACTCTTCCCTCCCTCTTTCCTCAACTCGATCGTTCAGAATTCCGGCTAAGATTCGAGGAGACAAGAAGAAGAATAAAAAGAACAAGAAGGGATCATCGAAGGCCTATTCACCCTCTGTTGCATCTGGAAAGGGAAGTAAGGGAAACACTGAGAACGAGATTGGAACACCCGACCAGGTGAGTATCCTAATGGAATACATGCAGGTGATCTTTGATCTTTCTAGGGCAGCTCAGTCGAACCACCTAACAGTTCCAGTGGAGAGACAGTGGAGGGAGTGAGTTGCACTGGAGTGACGGGGGGAATGAGCGAGAGAAACACGATGGAAGGAGCATCAAACGAGCCCCTGGCTCCTCCCCAGCAAGTGATCGCATGAGATACAAGTCTACAAGATGAATACTAACCACCAATTGATGTGATAAACGTATTCATTGGGGGATAAAATTGCAGTTTTCGAGCATAACATAGCAGAATGTACAACACTAGAAGAAGATGGGGGCATGAATATCGGGCTAGATGAGTTCTCGTGAGAGGGCTATGAGAATCCGCCACATTTTCGCAACTCCTTTGATACATTGTATTTTTGTACTTAATAAATCGCTCAACCAAACGGTATTATCAACTAGTTACCGTTAACTTCTACAATAATAATAGATGATTGATTTTTTTTACCGTCCTTGATGTCCTTGATCTACACCGATCAATATAATATATTAATAAAGTACGATGTTGAATTCCATGTATTTGCACTGCAATTAGAAATTGTGTCTACTCGTTTATCGACCGAGATTCCAATGGGAATAAAAGCGACACAAAAAAGGTTAGTCATTTCATACGAAGATGGGAAAGGAAAGGGCTGCTAAAACAAGCACTGAGCATCCAAAGAATCCACCTTGAGACATTCATTCTAAAGGAGGTGCATCAATAAGATAGAGAGGGAGGGGATATGAGTAGAGTGGAATGAGAAACAATCAGATTACGGTAGTCAGGGAAGAGGAGGAAAGCACTTAAGAGAGCGACTCTGAAATTTTTTACCATTTCGTCAGATTTCCGGACATGCCGCGAGGATTTTCGATTCAAGCCTCCATAAGCATACCATGGGGGCATGTTGGGTACTTGTTTACAAAAATGACCAAATTTGGGCGCCGCGTCTACTAAGCGGCGCGCCAGGTGGGCGCCAAGTTTGAAAATCAGTTTTTCATATTTCCTCAACCGGACAAGTTGGAATCAAATTTTCTATTGCATCATCATAGACATGTCGAGAGTGCATGGATACACTTTTGAGATCTGATTCAGGTCGAATTTAAATTATTTTTCGTGATGTCAAAAATCGGTTTTCCGTCCCATTGACTCACTTTTCGCGAGGGGGGCAACTAGCCAACTATCACACAATGAAGCACATGCAATGCTGCGTCGAACGGTATACAGTACTAATCAACCCACTTTGGCAGACCCCGCGATTAATGTCCAAGAACGGAAAAAATCCTCAATTTTGACCATTTTTCGAGCTCAACTTTTTTTCTTTCGTAAAAATGCAGAAAAATGCTCAAAAATCCGAAAATAGTGGACATCTTCAGTTTTTCGAAGAAACCTTGTTTCTTTCGCGTTTTCGTGAGCTCTAGTTTACACATTCGACTACTACGCACCCAAATACATATTATAAGCGTATAATCAGATAGTGTCAGAATTCGATTTTTCTACCGAAAAAGTGACCATGACCTGGGGTTCATGGTAAAGTTGGAAAAAATTGAATCTCAGAAAAATTTGACTATAGATTTTTCTTGCGTAGTTTTGAGCGTAGAATCCGAATTTCGATATTAGAGCTCATGAGAACGTGAAAGAAAAAAAGTTGAGCTCGAAAAATGGTCAAAATTGAGGATTTTTTCCGTTCTTGGACATTAATCGCGGGGTCTGCCAAAGTGGGTTGATTAGTACTGTATACCGTTCGACGCAGCATTGCATGTGCTTCATTGTGTGATAGTTGGCTAGTTGCCCCCCTCGCGAAAAGTGAGTCAATGGGACGGAAAACCGATTTTTGACATCACGAAAAATAATTTAAATTCGACCTGAATCAGATCTCAAAAGTGTATCCATGCACTCTCGACATGTCTATGATGATGCAATAGAAAATTTGATTCCAACTTGTCCGGTTGAGGAAATATGAAAAACTGATTTTCAAACTTGGCGCCCACCTGGCGCGCCGCTTAGTAGACGCGGCGCCCAAATTTGGTCATTTTTGTAAACAAGTACCCATCATGCCCCCATGATATGCGTATGGAGGCTTGAATCGAAAATCCTCGCGGCATGTCCGGGCAGAGGCAAAAAAATTCAGAGTTGCTCTCTTAATCGATAGAGTAGGAGAGAAAATAGGAGAGGGGGTAGGAGATTAATTGAGCTCGATAGGACGGCAGATTGAGAATAACAATGATTTGATTCAGGGAAATTGAACAGATACACTATATCAGTCAATAAAAATCAGTATTAAAAACAACGAACAGTGACTACTTTTTATAACTAACAATGTTGGGCAAATACAATAATAACATCTTTTTGGGCTTCAAGCGTTTTAAATTTTTTTATCCGTGTTTTTTTAAACTTATTAATTTTTTTATTATGGTCTAGCAGCTAAGCGCCGTGAGTAGATTGGAAGGCAATAAATACACTGAAAAGCGCAGGGACAAAGGAATCAAAGGGGACTAATATATCTGCATTTCTCGCGTGTGAAGTGCTAATATGTACAGTATTGGAATGAATTGAGAAGTGGGGGATCAAACTGACACGGGGATTCTTCCATCATGACATGACTACTCCATCAAACTGCCTCCATTCTTCTCGTCTTATGGGCGGTTGACTCAGTCTCATCGATGATTCCCTCTGCACTTCGCTTTCGATTCAGAAGACGAGAATCCAGACCAGCAAGGAGACTGAAAAGAGAGAGAGATTTATGAGGATAGAGGGTGGAGAGAGAGGTAATGTGATTAGACTGCGCATCTAGGCATTGTTTATTGCTTGAATTGAATATCCAATCAAACAAAGGAGCAACTCACTCGTTCTTGACAGTCTCAGTGGGAATGGGATTGGCAGCATTGGCCTCATCTGGACTGGACAATGGCAGTTGCTGGGCGGGCTGTCGGTCGGAGGTCGCACTGGCTGCAATCAATCACCCATCACTCATTCCATTTCCCTCTCATTCGTCCTCATTATGCCACTGACGTTTCATTAATTTTCTGTCTTGATCAGTTCACGAATCCTGAAACAGGCGTGCCAATTGCAATAATTGAACATCAATGATATTGAAAATCAGCTTATAATATGACCCATAATAAGTGTAACCTACCTCCTAGATTGGGCATGCTGGCCGAGTGGCATAGTTTCACGGTTACAGCAAGACCGGAAGTGGGCTGAGTCTCGGCTGCAGATGACGTCACCACGGCCTCAGATGAGACAGAGGAGGACGAACACTGAAGGTATGGGGTTGCATCATCACTATCCCACCCCCCCCTCCCCTCTCCTCACCGTAGCATCCATGACTTCTCGATTGGATTCCTCTCTCTCTCCTCTCTCTCCTCCCTCCATCTCTCCATTCTCCTCTCTCTTCTCTCCTCCATTAGATGGTCCAGCATCAGACGTGGACGATACTTCTCCGGCAGTGAATGGGGTGGAACTGTCTACTGCAGTGAGGGCCGTCGATGAGGGAGTCCCTCCACTCATCCCACTCACTCCGTCCATCGACGCCTGCACACGGAATCTACTCAATCTATCACCTCTCAGTTCATGCATGCAAGTGCAAAGGATGGAAACATCCAACCCCTTTACACAACAAAGATTCCTCATCAATTCCACTAGGTGATGGCACGTTTTGGAACCTACTATTTTGGAAATTTGTGACAAAAATGGAAATAACTTTGTTAGTTTTAGTCTAATCACTTCGTCCTTTTTTCTATTCGAAAGAGCCGACTCTCCTCTTCAAATATCCTGACAAGAGCCAAGCGACCCGACGTATTCGGAATTTACTATGATTTTCTAATATCTGAGCTGATCTGTTTTCCGATCCTTCCGGACGTTAAAAATCATAGTAAATTCCGAATAGGTCGGATCGCTTGGCTCTTGTCAGTAAATTTGTATAGGATAGTCTGCTCTTTCGAATAGAAAAAAGACGAAGTGATCAGACCAAAACTAACCAAGTTATATCCATTTTTGTCCAAAGGTTCCAAAACGTGCCATCACCATACCACTAAAACACGAGGCCCCCCCCCCCCCCCCCACTCACACTCTGGCTCTCCCTCCTCTCGACAATTCTGGGAGTGGATGGAGTGCTTCCTGCAGTGGGGACCACAGTGGGTTTCCTGGCGGGTCTTCCCTTCGTCAATTCTGATTTGGAGATCCATTTGATGAGATCCTTACGAGCAACGTAGTTAAGCAGCATCTCAAATACATTACGATGGACGAACGAAGGGACTAATTGGAGAATAAATCGAACTTAGCTGTTGGTTGCAAATTGAGAATAATCAATAATAGTGATACGATACCGTACCTTCATATCATCAGTGAATGTCTCTCGTCCCTTCGAATATCTCGTCGCTCGATTCACCTGAACGATGAACGAGTGAATGATTGACTTCCAAAGTCTTCCATCTATCATCAATCATCTAATAAATAAAGGCCTACGGTATCATGGAATCCGGTGATCTCCTCCGTGAGTACTACATTCTTCGTTCCCATCATTGACTTGTTGAACTCGAGACCCACGAACCACATTTCGGCTATCGGATTCCTACAAGATATTGGAAATGAAGGATATATTAATCGTTAATAGAGATACAGATGGATTTCAGATACGAGCTGTTTTCTGTTTAGGAAAATGAAAATAACTGACTCGTATCCAATCTGGAATGGGTACGGATTGGTGTTCGGTTTATACGTCTTTGGGTTGATGTGGCCGAGAGTGATACGGGGATTCCTGCAATTAACAATATGTTTATTATACAAATCGATCAATAAGGCGCATGGCCAATATCACAATCGAAAAGTTATCATAAAATGGTGAATCACGTGTTCACCTGATCATTTTATATGACACGTTTAAATAAAGACTCCGGTCACGAAAAGGAAGTCACTAGAGATTAGAATGACATTAAATGTGACTGGTACCTCTCTAGGGATCCGATGAGATGTCTCAGTTTCGACTTAACCATTCCCTCCCACACCAAATGGTGCTCCTCTGACTCTGCTGCACATACCACAACTGCAATATTATGATTACCCACTAAATAGAGGTAAAAGAGCAATTAGAATTGCAAGTATTGTAAGATTCAAAAACTCAGTTAGAGTCATGGACTGTTTAGCATACAGTAGGCATGATGAGCGGAACAAAATATTCGCTAATTATTTATTTAGTTTTCCAATATTCCCGATCTTTCTCCTATGTGATCCTGGACGCAAAATGCACTGATTAAATACAAACACTGAAGCCTAGAATCCCTTATTAATGATTGCTAAACACAGTAGATTGGACCGTTCGTAATAACAAGTGAAACGGTTTATTTTCTTCCAATAAAAAGGGATATTCTGACCAAGGAAGTGTTTGTATCGAGAGAAGAAGTTGACCTCCTCGAATAGTTCCTTCCACTCACAATGACCATCCATCACGTCTGTTGTGATCTCCAGACCTGCACCATCATTATTAAATATTCAATTGTATCATAAATCAGCAATATAAGATCAAATAAAGTATTTCCAAGTGTGTTCCCGATTCCATTCCTCCCTTCATCTTCCTTCCACTCACCCTCTTGGATCTCACTCATCAGAATTGTTCTGGTCGAGGTGGTCACATTGAATGTAGAGTTCTGTTCAGGGAAAGCAGGAGTGATGATGGGCATGAGATGATATCTGGTGAGAGATTAACATACAATCACATGGTCATTATTTCGATAACATTCTTTCATCTTGATATAAAACACTCGCAAATGTCATTTAAATCACTTTAATCAAATGAAAAGGATGTTCTCACCGATCAGTACTTCTCGTTCTGGGATCCCACACGAGATCATGGAGACTCGAGATATCGGGACGAGGGGACGAATCGATATCCTTGAGAAGAACCGGATGAGGCCAATCCCTGCCACCAGGGAGAGGTATTAACAATGGAACCACCTTCACATTCTCACCATTTAGCGAATACCAAGAAGAATCGATTGACGAGTTTGGAGGGAGCGTAGTTAGGGTAGAGCTGACACACTCTGGAAACAACCATGTCCAAATATGATTTTGAAACACAGTAAAAGGTAAAGGTTCGAGACTGGGTTCGCGGGATATCGGGGTAGTGATACAACACAGTAGCCTAATCTCCTTATGAATCATGAATATATCTAACCTCGCCACTAGAATGGCCCAACTGACTCCTCCCAGGAACCCGAGGACGTTCGAGTAGATACCGTGGTTCTGAGCCCATAACTGAAATGAGAGGAGCATGAATGAAATGAAGATGGAATGATGATGAACATAGAGCGGAAAAGCTCAGCAAATAACATGGATAAAAAGGGAAAGGGATGAAGCAGTCTCTCTCTCTTCCTGACCTTGATGGCTCTAAGCGTGAGTGTGAATGTATCGACACGAGGGACGAGACGGAGAATCTGATCCGCCACTCGAGAACCTTGATATTAATGACAATTTATCAATAAATGGAATCAACGGGTTTATAAATTAAGCGTTAAACAAAATCAGGAAACAAAACAAATAATAAAGTAGTAGATCCCAAATCAGTTGATATCGTACTAACCGTTGAGTGATCGGATGCACTTCTCATCTAGATTCTTCAATAGCATGTCATCGTGTAGTGTCTGATCATCAGGGACTTCCTGAAAGGAACAACCTCATCTGTTTGCGGAAGGAGAAATGGGCATGCCTTTGTTTCACGCATCAATAATTGTAACGAAAAAGAGATTCGCGAGGTTACACTACTTCACACATATTAATGCATACTATGACCTAACCAAGCTTCCATCGCAATGTCATAATTTTATGCTATCATACGAAAGAAATGATTGAACGAGTAAAATAAAGTCGAAATGGAAGAATGGAAAAAGCAGACCTTGAGGGCGAGTCTTGCGAATAGGATATCCATGTCGATCTTGTTGTAGTACAACTTGATCACTGGCACGAAAGCGTCCTCCACTGCGTGTAAATCAGTCACATTTGGATCCTCAACAACAATCAATTCAGAAACTAAAGCAGTATAATTGATATTTCTTATCTATATAAGGGGGATTATAGAAATGTTTTCCTAAGTTCAAAGTACTTTTTGCTTTACAACCTTTTATCTTTACAAAACGCTTCAATCTTTAAAAAACACTTCAATCTTTGCATTTTTTTTATTGTTTCAAATATTTGAATCATAATTTTAATTAGTTTATGCATAAAAATCGTTTAAAAAATTTTTTGTTGTTGTAAAGATTAAAGGCTGCAACGCAATAAGTACTATGAACTTAGGAAACATTTCTACAGTCCCCTTCATATGAACTCATAAAGAAGCTTTTGAAGACAACTTAAATTGATAAATAGAAACGGATGAACCCAAATTCGTTTCGGATATGGTTTCTATTCATTATGATATAAGAAGAGGATGGGATACGCACCTCACTGAGCATCTTGTAGAAGGAAGTGAAGAAGTCGGATCGATCGATGTGACGAGGAACGACACACAACGAATCGATATCAGCACCTAAAGGAGAGTATTGATTGAATCAAGGAACAGTTCCAATCTATGGACAACAACAAAACTGTAACCGTAAAATATATGATTTAATAATGACGTTACACAACACCACTCTTTGTCTAATAATGTTAGTACCTCTTCCGTGCACTCCTAGTCGATACGATCCGAATGTGAACAGCTTCCCTCCTACTTTATCGCACTCGTCAGCAGGCATCTTAGAGAAGGCCATTAATATAAACTCTTTCTTGCCATAACATAACAATATTTAAAGAAGAAAGAAAACAAAAGAAGCAAGTAGATTCCCGTTTCAACAAACACGCATCAACAAATACCTTTGTGAGGGAGACTTCTTTGACCCATTTCTTGACGAGTGAGTTAACATTCCTGAGCACCTCCAGACGCGTCTCCATCTCTTCATCCGACTCGTAAAGATTGAACGACTTCAGAGTTAAATCAAGCTGCAACATTTATCAATATATGTTATTCGAACCCATGTAAATATATACAAATATAAAAAAATAAACACTTTCGAAACTGACTTGATCAGAGAGCGTAACTTCCTTCTCTGTTGGCTTGGCCATCGAGATTGGCTGACTGACCCCGAGGAGAGGAGTCGAATCGGAGGAGCCCGAAGAAGCTCCCGTCATCGTTGAACTGAAAAAGATCAACGATTATCTTGAAGCTAGAAGCAACAAGGACGACAACACGTGTTTGGAAACGAATAACGAACTCAAGCTGTGCCAATACCAAATGAGCAGTAAGATGCTCCCGCTCAAGTTAGAGTAGGAGTATCAAGGTTTACCAACACCATTTAAGTAATAAATCATTTCAAAACAAACAATATGCGAAATGGCACGGCGGACTGAAATCCTACCGACTCCCGGACCGCATGGCTAATAGTAAAAATGACGAGCAGCGAAAAATTATACTCAGTTTGTACCTACAAAAGGCCTCGCGATTCAAACAGTAGAAAAATCAGGTTTCTTTGACAGGACCAACCATAATATCAGGGTCAACGTTTTTGAATTCCCTGAGAAACGCGGGAAAAAAATTAAATATTTGAACTTATGATGTGCATGTTCTCGAAATCTTCGGGGGACGCTGGAGCACTCTCTATGTTTAGCGGTAGGGGCGGAGCTTGTCAATAAACTTTCTATCATTAGTGGCAGTTGGGCGGAGCCTGCCTTACAAATTCTAGCCACGGTTTTCGGCTAGGGTAGGATTTCAGTCCGCCCTGAAATAGATCAAAATGCCGCCTCGGTTAACCGCAACGCGGTCGAAAGCGTCGCGGTCTCGGTTCGGTGAGGTGCGTTTATTATTGGGTCTACAGTATTCTATTTTCGGTAATGTGCCCTTCTCTCTCAAGATCTCAATTTATGGTTATCTTACCTCTCAACCTGATCTGTGCTGATAAAGTAGCGATAGGGAATGGGTGGAGGGAATGATTGCGGGAAGAAAATGCGACCTTGACCAAACACTTTCTCATCTCACTCGCCTCCCTCACTATCTCGTTCTTCGTTCCTCCGATTCACTACTGCTTTTTTCCTGTCTTTCCAAACTGCCTCTCACTCAATCTCGAACTACTTGTGTTATGTTCCCATATCGAAATAGTCACGTTAACAGTCACGCTTTCTCATTTTTTGTATCTGCCACGATTACTGACTTATCCGATCTGACTATTTCTAACCGTCTACTGAATCCAACGCATTATATTCTTCTCGGTTTCTTCCTCATTCTCAATTGTATTTTCCCTTCCATTGCCTCATGATACCATAATCTACAGAATGGCTACTCCTCATCGGGTAGTCATCATCGGAAGTGGACCCACGGCCATTGGAGCTGCACTCAGATTACAGGAACTCATCGATGAGGGAACTATTGGTGTTGAAGTACGGTAGTCCGGCTAGGGTATTCTATCGACTACTGACTTCCAGGTGGTCATTCTGGAAGCTGCTAATCGAGTGGGTGGTCTGGCATCATCAGTGACCACTGCACGAGGGTTCGATGATCTTTGATCTTTCTCAATCTGATATTTGATCTTCGCAGATTCACATTTGATCTAGGTGTACATGTAACTGGACACTCTAAATATCACGGTGAGAGAAGATTACGATATCGAAATTAACAATTGATTCAGAATTCCTAAATACGATAGATGAAGCAGTTAGAGAATGGAATTATATTCCCCGATGTGTCAAGGTATGTTTAATACAATTTATCGCTAGATAAATCGAAAATTAATTTAATTATTAACAATTTAATTCAGGCCAGTATGCATCATGTATTCTCATCTAAAGAACCCAGGGAATGTTTCATACCGTATCCAGTCCAGGTAGATCATTACTTCAATCTTGCGAAAGATCCTTCATTCCTTCAGGATTCAATCTCTTATTTCCCTGATTCGATTCGAGAACAATGCGAAGAAGAGCTGGATGAATTGGCCTCTCGAGTATGCCCATCCCTCCCTCATCCCTCCCTCATCCTCTTTCAGGAATCATCCTCCTCCTGCGCCAATTTCAGTGAATTCGCTCTCTCAACATTCGGAGAGACGCTCACCAAACTGTTCATTCGACCCTACAACGAGAAGGTATCCGAAGGAAATATGGTGTTAATGATCTTTGATCTCTCTCAGATCTGGACGGTCTCTCTCGAATCACTTGCTGCGTGTTGGGTGGAAGGAAGAGTGCCTAGGCCATCGACCAAGAAAGACAAGAATGAGAACACCCAAATAGACAAGAAGAAACCCTCTGGAGTCGTGTTCAGGTCTTTTTTGGACCGTCATGCATCAACACAGACGCTAAATCCTGAAACTATGCCAGAAGGGATGTATAATTTCCCAGGTATCCTTCCAAGATGCGTGGAGTGGGTCAGATGTGGCAGAGAGTAGTGACGAGACTTCCTCAGGAATGGATTCAATTGAATTCAGCTGTTACTAAGATTGAAACGGAAGAAAAACGAGTAAGATTCTTTGGTGATCAATACCGTATTCAGCACGAGTAGTTCAGGTGACTCTCTCAAATGGTTTCATAATGCAATATGACACGATAATCTCAACAATTCCCATTGATCAATTGGGAAGAATCACTGGTCTCGCTCCTGAGATACCATTGAAACATTCCAAGGTCGGGTTCATTCTGTAGGCCATTTTGACTGACCTACAGTACTCCAGGTAATTCTGGTCGGGATTGGCCTCGCTCGTCCTCAATTAGACCACACTGAACCCCTCTCATGGGCGTACTTCCCCCAGCCAGAGACTATCTTCTATCGGTTGGTGGATCGCTCTATTGAACCATCTCCCTGTTCATCTGTTGACAAGATTGATCTTTGATCTCTGCAGAGTGACTTTCATCTCCAACTTCAACGAGTATCTCACTCCCAATGCTGCTTTGTACTGGTGAGAATCCCTTTTTACATCTGCAAAATAAAAAAATCTAGGATAATTCGCAAGTTGGATGTTGATTTGTTGAATGTTGTTGAATGTCGAATGTTAACTCAACTCAACAAGTTGAATGTTGAGTTGAATGTTGTTTCGCAAGTTGAATGTTCCAAAGCTCATACTTCATTAACAATGAAAAAGCGAATCCTTTCATCTCTAGGTCTGTTCTATGCGAGATTGGAGTGGATTCCGATGCTGAAGTAGACGATAATTCAATAGCGGAGAGAGCAATTCAAGGTACGCATATCATATGTTTCATGAATGATTAAAAAGTAGAGAAAACAGCATGCAATATTCAAAGTTTTACAACGGTAAAAACAAGAGATATTATGTATTCGAAGCTTAGAAATGTGAGAAAATCTTCAAAAACGAAATTGTTGCAGATCTAATCCGAGAGGGTGTCATCAATACTGATTCTCGAATCGTGGATAGATGGGTGCATATCCTTCCCTATGGATATCCTATCCCCACTGTGAATCGGAATGAAGTACTCAGTGAGACACAACAATTGATGGAGAGTAATCGTATCTACTCTAGAGGTATCCACCCCCCCCCTCCCCCCATTACGTCATCCCAATGCAATTCCAGGTCGATTCGGCTCATGGTTGTACGAAGTGGCCAATCAGGATCATTCATTCACGATGGGAAGAGAAGTAGTGGGGAAGATATTCCTGAATGAGAAGGAGACTGTACATTCTACACTATGACTTATGTGATAATATCATTCAGAATTGAGAGATCTTAATCGATAAAGTGTTGCCATAATATCCCCCTGATTCCTTCTATTTCTTCCCCGTGACTTGAATGGACTCGAAATAGAGACGCCAGCCGTCTCCTTACTACACTTCATTACGCAGGAAAGGAGAAGGATGAGGAGAAGGATGAGAGAAGAGAGTCATCAGACACAGATTAGATGGAGTGATACAAGGAAGGCATGGGATCAAAGTATATTCCTATCGAATTGAGAGGAAACCCCAGATATCTTCCTCGTTCCTTGACC
Organism: Pristionchus entomophagus; assembly: GCA_036245825.1. Classification (NCBI taxonomy): domain Eukaryota; kingdom Metazoa; phylum Nematoda; class Chromadorea; order Rhabditida; family Neodiplogasteridae; genus Pristionchus; species Pristionchus entomophagus. The sequence continues at coordinate 20,203,971 of BTSX01000001.1, read as the reverse complement.
TCCCATAATGATCACTCTTCCCTCTGCACGCCTTTTCTCTCCCTATGTTTCTCCCGCAAAAAGTGGAGACCAAAAAACTTTTTATCACACAGCATCAAGAGATGGATGATGAATCCAACAATCACTGTCTTTTCCTTCATCAAATCAATAAGACGATTTCTCTCACTGTCACAATTCCCAATCCGATAGAGTGTTGAGGCAGTTGGGACAAGCTGGCACGCCCCCCTCCCCCCCCCTCCCCCCCCCCCCTCTAAAGGTCTTCCGATATCTTCCCTCTCTGTCAGATGAATAATTATTCTTACATCACTAAGATCTCCTTTCTCTCCCTTAGTCATCCCAATAAGATGATCGGATAAGAAGGCATTGTGAAATGACGCCTTCAGATATGTTTCATTCTCTCGTCAAAACGATGATAAACTGATAGCGCATTATCGCATAAAAGGTGGTTGTTCTCTCCCTTTTGGCATCCGTTCGATCAACACACACAGAAGGGGAAGCTTACGAGGGAGGAGAGGAGGGGGGGGGGGGGAAGGGGGGGGGGGGTGGAGAGAGAGGGGGGGGGACTCCCAATCAGGAAATATTCCCCCGTCTGTCTAGTTCATTGAGTGATAAGGAATCATCGGTAGAGAGTTCATCCATCCATCTCGAGAATCAACCCTCTCCCCACTGTGTAATTATATAATGATCCCATCCCCAATTTCTGCTTCTTTTCATCTTTCCCAGATCATTCTCCGCTCTCTCAAAGGTCTTTTCTTACTACAAGATTCGATCCTCTCCTTTCTCTCCCTCAAGGAAGGGAGAGAGACATTCTACCGTATCCTCTCTTCTTCCAATGATTCATTCTCAGGGTGGTCTGGTAGATCAAAGACCTGGTTATTACCCCATATAGGGATACCCCCTGTTAGCAACAGACACCAAGAGGGGATAGGCCATTTGAAGTGAGAGGCTCTACCTCTTTACGGCTACTCCCTCCCTCTCTTCTATTTCCTTTCTCTCTCTTCTTCCTCTGACAGTCCCTCTCCTAACTTCAACACATGTTGTGGGGAAGTAGCACCATTCAGAGAGTGCGAAGCCTTCCCCCTCCTTCCTTCCCATTACCCCCCCCCCCCCCCTTTGATCAACCTTACTCATTTACTCCGATGGAGGTCTTATCTATATGACCTACCTACTTCATACTACCGTGTCTCTCTTGATCTACCCTGGATCTCTCTCTCTTCTAATTGGATGATATCTCTCTCATCCCTCCCGGAAGTCTTCATCTTCTATCTCCAAATCGGCTCTTCTCCTTCACAATTCGCGTGTGTCTCATCTCCTTCCGGTTTTTGTCTCATTCTCTTCCATTCTTCACTCTGCTTCCCTTTTCTCTCACGGATCAGAGGGGCGGAGTCAACCCTCCCTCCTTCACGCAACCATCCACGGTCACTGATTCCAAATCCATTCCTCTGTCACTTCCCCTAAAAAGGCAATTCTCAATCATGGACGACTACGGTATGATCAGTCATGGGATCATCTCCCCTCCCCCTCTTCTCCTTTCCCTCTTCTGCTCCCGTTTCCATTCATTTCTCGATGCTGCCTTCTTAGTGTAAAGTCATCACAAGAAGAGAGAAAAGGAAGGCAAAAGGGGGGAATTCAGAAGGGGAAGAGAATAGAGAGGGGGAGGATAGGGAAGGGAAGGCTCTCTTATCCCTATACTCAATCACTTCCCTTCTTTTTGCCCTTAGGCATTGTTAGAATCACTTATCACTAACTGACTCTCATTACTGTATCTGATGGATACTGTAGATCGATGGGGATTAAAGGGCGCATCATTTCTTTCTCTTCTTCCGTTCAGGAGTCCCCTCTGTTTGGCATCTCGTCCCTCATCTTCTCCAAACTTTGCCAATGTCTCATCACGTTCCCATTCCCGTGCTCCTTCCGTCTCCCTCCCCCTCCCCATCCTTCCTCCCCCTCCACTCCATTCATTCTACTTCTCCCTTCTGATAGATCAACCTCTACCATTGATCCTTTCACAGTCTATCCACTCATTACTCTTCTCATCTTCATTATTGGTCTCTCCTCTCTCGAATTGACACTTCTTTCCTCGATCTCAATGACCAATTCCATTGTACTTTCATGATCGTGTCTATGGATCGTCTCCCTCCATTGACCCCATAGTCTGGCCTCTTCTAATTAGATCTCTTCCCTCACTCCTTCCGATCCGACTTCATCCTCTCTTTACACTCTTCTCAATGCGGTAACATTCCATAGGGGGCGGAGGGGGGAAGGAGGGGGGGGGGGGGGGGGAGGCGGAAGGACTGGGTGGTAGATGGTGTTGTAATAGGAAAGAGTTAGATCTCTCTCTTCTCACTCGACGACAGAGTGACAAAACGGCCTCGACACAGCTGATGATAGGATGGATGCACTCCCCCCCCCCTCCCTCCTTGATCCATCGTTGATCATACTGTACTATCGATCCATCTCCCAATCATTCCTCTCTAAGTACCGTATTCCATATCGTGATTGCCCTTTCCGAAACCGGTCTACCGTACGCGTATTCACTTCTCTCTTCCCTCTATCACACTCCCTCCTCTCTGAATTGACATTCTGTTCCAGTAAAGAATGGGAAGAGAGAGAGAAAGATGGGGACAAGGAAAGGAGCCATCGTAGTGAAAAAGACACCATTACTAGTCGGAGAGAGAGAGTCGATTCTCATTATTAGTACCCCCAATCACATCCAAGTCTCCTCCCTATTCAAATGGGGGTCTAGATCAAGAGATGGAAGGAGTCACTTCATTCCCTCACTTCAGGTCTATTCCATGAGTAGCTATGTGTTGTCTTCCTCCTCCAGTACTGTCATCCCCTCCCCCCTCCCCCCTCCCCCCTCCCCCTCCCTCCCTCTATTCTTCTATCTCTGGACTACTCCCTTCTGTTATGGTGAAAGCGCGTAGAGTCGATTCAACATAAACATCCTTCCCATTGATTGCATCCCTCCATCCATCACCTTTCTGCCATCATATCGCACTTTGGACTGTACTCTAATTGATCTTTGATCTCCAGATGGATGCTCCTCCATCTCCCACACTCAATGCCATTCTATCGGCCGTCGATGTATCGGCACTCATGGCGGCTGGATCTCCCAGCAATTCTGCATCGGTTCGTCATTCATTCCTTCGTAATATAGATGCAGTTTGATCTTTGATCTTTCCAGGAAACCACTAGCATGACACATTCATCAAGTGGATTGTTGCCGAATGGCAAGAAGACCAAAGGTGAGATTGACATTCCGTAAGTTGATTATCTGAGCATCATCATCATCATCTCTCACTGAAGTGTAGATACATTGGAGGTTGATACATATATGATCTTTGATCTTTCACAGGACGGGTAAAGATCAAGATGGAGTACATCAGCAATAAACTGCGTCGCTATACAACCTTCTCCAAGCGAAAGACGGGTATCATGAAGAAGGTTCGTTCCTTTCCCGTCCCTTCCCAGATTGATCTTTGATCTCTCCTTTCCCTTCTCGGAATCAGCTTTGATCTCTCCCTTCCTTTCTTAGATTGATCTTTGATCTCTCAGGCATACGAGCTCTCCACTCTCACGGGTACACAAGTCATGTTGCTGGTCGCATCCGAAACTGGTTAGGATTGTGATCTTTGATCCTTTACCTCGAAATGGATCATTCAGGTCACGTCTACACATTTGCCACGAAGAAATTGACCCCGATGATCAGTTCAGAACAAGGGAAGAGCTTGATACAACAGTGTCTATCACAACCCGATGGTGAGAATTAGATATCTAAGAATTGAAACAATCCATTAATCGTTGATTAATTATCCTATTCATAGAAGTAATAACGCTAGTCACTATTCAGTCCATATTCTTATCTATTTATGGATTGATGATTGAGACCTTCCAGATCCCGACAACAACGTGGCCCCCAACAGGAGTGAATTCACTTTCGATGCAGGGGCGAGTGGATCGAGGAAGAGAAGAGCCCCTGCCAATTCAACCACCAATTCGGATACTGATGCTGTGAGGAGCCATTACTTGATTCATGCAATACGCGTCTACTTAGCTTATGTAGATTCTGCGCATATCTGTCTCTAAATACAGTAACTGATCCGCGTATGATCTTCCTCCTCCCTCCCTCTCTCTCTTCTTCTCCCGTGTTCCTTACGTGGTCTCCTCTCTCTCTTCCCCTTTCCGATGACGTCTTCTTCCCTTTTGTCTCTCCTTCTCCTTCTCTTCTTCCAGTTTCATGTATCGTCTCAGAACGGGAAGGGGGATTGCAACTAACTCTTCATCAAATAGACGCTTCTCTCAACGGGAAGGGTATAGATGGCAGAGGGCCCTCTTACTCTTCCCATACGAAGACCCCCATGTGTAACAATTGAAAGGGAGTGGATAGATGGGCAGAGAGAGAGAGAGAGAGAGAGAGAGAGAGAGAGAGAGACGCATGCCAATTCCCCCCCCCCCCCCCTCCCCCCTCACTGATGGAGATTGATACGGGATATATCACATTTCCGGATCAAGATTTTCCCCCTGATCAGGGGACTTCCGCAATCCTCTCTTACTACAGAGAGAAAGACGAAAAAGGAAGGGGGCGGAGCCTAATCCTCCATTTTCTCTCTCTTTCTACTGTAGTCACATGCACACATCCACTCTCGAAATGGGGTTGACTCCGCCCCTTCCATGCCCCCTTTCTCCTACCGTATCCATCTATCTGACCCATATCGGACCACTTAAATAGGATTGGGTGAAGGAAGAAGTCGAGGAATGACCTCTTTCTCAGGAATGAAGAAGGAAAGAGAGAGAGAGAGAAGGAGAGAGGAAGGATGGATTTAGGAGGGGAAGGGGGATCCTAAAATCAGACCAAGTCCCACATTTGGTGCTCTTCACTCCACATGTGGTGCCTTTCCTAGAGGGGAATTGATCACTTTAAAGCCCTTTCCTTCTCCTCTTTGACTCTGTCCATTCGAGGGATCTCAACTACTCGAGGGCAGCTTTTTATGCCTCGTCGAGGCTATTACACCTTCCATCCTCTTCTCTCCATGGGAAGGTGTAAGCATGGATCCTCCCTCCTCTCCCCCTCCCTCCTTTCCTTCCCTTCTCCTCCTTCTCCTCTTGATATTGCCTTGTTTTCTGGTCATGAGATGCGCCTGTCTCATCTCTTCTCGAAAAGAAAGACGAAGTGGAGAGGGGGGGGAGGGGGGGGGGGGGGAGGGGGGGGGGGAGGGGGGGGAAGGAGTGCCTTGTTTTGGTGGATCGGCCCTTCCTCCTCTTCAGTCTTGTGATCGATCGATGGAAGGGAGGGAAAGGGTGAAGTGAAGCATGGAATGAGGGAAGGAACGGGCGAAAACAACCGATTGAGAAGAAGGAGAATGACGAAAGTGGAGGAGAGACGGAGGGAGGGGGAGGGGGAGGGGGGGGGGGAGGGTAAGGGAGAGATCCCAAGGGAGAGGGGATCAGAAGGGCAGATAACGTCAATGGATAGTGATGAAATAAGGATGTATCACAATTAATTAATAATATCCGTAGAACAATGCAAACTTCTAACAATGAGTACACCGATATTCCATCTCCCATGTTCAAATGATCAATTCCAGTCTATCGCCTCATTCCTTCCCACAATGGTTCCCACTTCACTCTTCCATCCCTACACTGATGAAGACTATCAAGAGGTCCCAATTTAACTTCTGGACTCTCTTGAATTGATCTTCGAACTAGAATTGATCTTTGATCTGATCAGGATGTCTCGGATGATGTCTCAGAAGCGGAAGATGGAGGAGACGACTCGAAAAGTGAGGAGCAGTTAGCAGAGGAAGAGAACAAGAGAGGAGAGGGTACGGGAGATGTTTCGATTTCGAAACTAGGAATCGCTTGTAGGTAGAACTGTCATGTGTTCGTCGTTTGTTCCTTTCTCTTTTGACGTGAAGACGCCGTTTACTTAGAAGGGACGGCCATCCTAAGAATAGGAAGGAAGGCTGAAGGAGAAGCCAAATATTGAGTAACGAGCGGGGGAGAGGAGAAGGGGGAGGGGGAGGGGGGAGGGAGAGGGAGAGAGAGGGAGGGATGGGAGAGAGACTGAACGTGAAAGGGCTGCTGTTTGAATAGATGGATGGCAAGGGGGCGAATAGGTTGGAAGAGAGGGGGATTCATTAGAGGAGGGATTCACACTCAGATCATGTGTTCTTCATGGTGATTTGTAGTGCAGATACGACAGACTTAAATTATGCTGTTCTTGCAACATTTTGAGATTAGAAGTCTATGATAGTTCGCTTCATCTATGGTTATCATAAACCTACTCGCTTTAACCATGAAGTGGTTGTTAGTCGGTGTATGAACTAGATAAATGAAGCCTGTTTCCGAGGCAAGTATTGATCTGATGATATTCACTTCCCATATTATTTCTAATCAGTTAGTAATTAGGGATGGATACAGACAGGAAGTGGCTCCTTCTAGACAAGGGCAGACACCTTCAGGCGTATTCTCTCTATTTGATCTCCCCCCCTCCCCTCCCCCTCCTCCCTCTCTCCTCCCTCTGATCTTCCCTCTCCGCACGGGAGCTTCTCGTTGCTTTTTGAGACACAATGCCATGGGGGAATCGACTTCCGGGATAGAAAACCCCTTGAGGGAGAGGGAAGGGGAGATCGGGAGATTACGCCATAGATGAGGTGGCGTGGGAATCCTTCAACGAGAATGATCGAATCCCTTCAATTGATGGAATGATCCCTCTCCAGATATCTCAGCGACAACTCTCCAACAGACGATCAAAGAGGCACTCAAGGCTGCAGCCAACAATAGAGCCAGTATTGCTGCTGCCAAGAAGAGGAAGATCAATGGTAGGATCACCATTACTGTATCTTTATTTATCATGAATAGCTTCATGACCAAGCAATGCCAGTATGACGAATTTATTAAACAATTTATTAAATACACAATACTTCCCATTCCAGCGAGTGCAAGTCCTTCCACTCATCAACCAGTGATTCCTTCCTCCCTCCTCGCTCCATTCCTTATGACTGGTAAGCATTCCATCCTCCTTCTATCGCTCCTCACTATCCCTCATTTCCTCCTTCAACCGCTTGCTTTTCCATTCCCCCCCCCCTAGAAGGCCGATTCTAGTTCTCGATTGACCGCGTAGCTACCGTAACCCTCTCCGATGCCTAGTCTCTCCCTCCACTCCCCCATTCTTCTTTCACAGCCGCACTTGCATCCGCTTCATCTCCCGAAGAGAAGCGAGAGTCGAGGAAGGAGAAGGATTTAAAAGGGAGGAGTGTCATCTTCTCTGGTCCACAAGGAGTTGTCTATGCTCCAGATGCCAACGAAGATGACGGTAGAGTATAGAAGAGAGAGAGAGAGGGAGAGAAGAGAGTTCACTCACTGTCCTCCTTCTGCATGTCACAACACACTAAAGAGTGGCCACTAACGCAACCTCTCCGAACAACATTTTCCGGATTATTATCTGCATTTTTGTATGTGATAGACAAAGAAATAAGAGTTCATAGATGATTAATTTGAGGTGGTGCAGCGGCTTCAGCACTGCTAGCAGGAGCGAAGAACGACGAGTCACAGAGACTACTCTCTTCCTTCCCTTTCAACTTCAACCTACAACAGGTATTTATTAGGCACTGTGCAACTCTTAAATTCTATTTTGTGAGTTTGATGAATTATTCACCATGGAATGAATGTAAAGAAGAGAAATTTCGTGATTATTCAGTAAGTTCGTCATCGTTGAAGAGAGGCACTTCTATAAACTGATATTCAAATTATTCGCTGATTATTCATTAATCGACTCTGCAGCTTTTGGAATCAGCAGCTCTCCAAGTAGCCAAGGCCGAGTGAGGTTCCTACCACGATAGTCTTATCTCTTTCCTACCGTATCACTGATCTACCTGATGGGCTCTACGGTCGATCCACACAGTCATTGATTGCTCCTTCCCGTTCTTGCTTCAACCTGCCCCGATTATAGTATCTCCGCTCCATCTTTCCCTTCTCCGGTTAACCATCTCCTTATAGTCTATTTCATCTCCATTATTGGCATTTATCTCACCAATGTGCTTTAAACAACCACCTTCATGCAATAATTGTGCATATTTGAGGCCTTACACAATTTTCTCACGCATTTCATCCAGAATACGCAATGTCTCATAGAGATTATCATGCAAAACATTGTAAGTTTATTCAGAGATTCACATCAGAAAATTTCCATGCTCGTAGAATTATAAGATAATGTGTGTAAATCGTACTTGTCTGTTGAATAAATGAGAGATTCCTACATTGGAAATTGGCACGTTGACCAGATAAGATTGGGGAAGAGACAGAAGTATCACAGGAGAGGGAGAAGGAATGAAGGGCCCATATTGGGGGAAGATAACAATTGACGAATAGGCTAACATCAGAGTATTCTAAACGGAGAACAAAAATGTGAAAGCGTGCGGATTATGCTCCGTTGCTGTGGGATTGAGATCAGTAAAGCTTGATAGATACGGGAAATACAATAAATAGCTTCGAGAACATAGGTGCGCGCGAATGTCCCTAGGGATTTCTAAGGACTCCTCTTAGTTGGCGGCGACCCGTCCTTCTTATACATAGACGAAGCGCGCTCTAAGCACGACGGGTTAGAGCGAGGGGAGGGAAGGGAGAGAGGGTGGGCGGAGGTCTGCAGAACGGGTCCGCCGCAGGGATATCACTCGCGCAGGTATGTTCGAGAACCGCTTCGAATTCATAAAAACAAAGATAATAGAAACCGCGTAAGAAGGTTGAGCTTTGATTAGTTAC
>BTSX01000001.1:19981370-20194208 GCA_036245825.1 Pristionchus entomophagus | reverse complement strand
GTAATGTCCCTAGGGATTTCTAAGGACTCCTCTTAGTTGGCGGCGACCCGTCCTTCTTATACATAGACGAAGCGCGCTCTAAGCACGACGGGTTAGAGCGAGGGGAGGGAAGGGAGAGAGGGTGGGCGGAGTCTGCAGAACGGGTCGCCGCAGGGATATCACTCGCGCAGGTATGTTCGAGAACCGCTTCGAATTCATAAAAACAAAGATAATAGAAACCGCGTAAGAAGGTTGAGCTTTGATTAGTTCTTCTTCAGAATGTTTCCGAGTGAGAATCGACGAGTAGTTGGAGGAGGAGGAGGGAGGAGAGAACGGTCGACAATGAGGAAGGGAGCGAGGGGAGGAGATGAAGAGAGGGAGAAACCATCCTCAAAATACTCATTGAACCTTTTAAACTTCCTCATTCGGTACCCATTTTAGCGCGTGGGAAATAATGAAGATTGAGAGAGAGAGAGAGAGAGAGAGAGAGAGAGAGAGAGAGAGAGAGAGAGAGAGAGAGGAGAGAGAGAGAGAGAGAGAGAGAGAGAGAGAGAAAGAGAGAGAGAGAGAGAGAGAGAGAGAGAGAGAGAGAGAGAGAGAGAGAGAGCGTTGTGATTGAACTGATTGATTCAACGTCATCCTCGGACAAATCTGGGCAAAAATATCCTTGCTTCGTTGAGAATTGTGATTGAATAGGAAGGATATTTCAGATGTGTGGTTGTGATGTCATGCAGAGAAGGGAAATAAACTGACGGAATCGAGTTCGTCTTCTATCTGAATGGGCATCTGGACGGGGATTGGCTTGATCTTCTCTTCTTTGATCAATGGTCTCAATTGAACGACGGGAACTGAACCACGACGACGGTGGAAGAAATTCTGAAGATTGAGGTGAGATAACCAGAAGACCGTGGGGTCTCGACCATACAAACAATAATAATAACAATTCTCCTTACCACGATGTCATCCTTGATACTGCTTCTCCTTCGAGAGCCACTGCGCTGAAAATAAATGAATAGTATCCAACTCAAGTTGCTAAGAACGGAAATTGTGGTCGCTATAAATTTTCACATTACGAGAAAAGAATTACCGCTCTGGTCTTATTCTCCTTGTCAACGAGTCGTTCCTTATCGTCCTCCTCCTCATTCAATTTCATCGTTGAGAACCATCGACCAATAGCTGGAACAAAGAAAGATCTGTATTAGAGAGACGACGCTCAGATATGAATGATTAGCCAAGAATGAGTGGATACTCACATCCTTTCTTCTCCACGACTTCTTCATTCAATTCGAAGGTAGATCGACTTCGAGGGACAGCCCATCGATCCGAATCAGGAGTCATCGTCTTTCCCATCTGGAGAGAAAGAACCAATTATGACAAGTGAGTATTATCGTAATTGTGGTTATTGAACAGAGACGAGTGCAAATGCACCAAAGAGAGAGAAATAGTTAGTGAAGCAATGCGAGAGTGGACAGACAAAGAGAAGACGACATAACAGTCTGAGTGATTCATGATATGAGGGGAATTAGTGAGAGAGAAAGAGCTATAACCTGTTACTCGTTATGAGGAAAAGAGTCAATACGTGAGATCTCGACAATGGAGACAATGGGAAGAAGAGAAGAGAGGAGATAGAAGGATGGATATCACTAACGAATGATTCAACATATCATCTCTTCTCTCTCTCTCTCTCTAACTACGAACCCCTAGAGATGACACTCAGGAAAGTGAGAGGAGTACAACTGGGATTGAGAGTGGGAAGGGCATGAATGAATGTGAAGTAGTCGACTTCCTTCAGCACGAATACCTTCCACACAAAAGGGGAAGTGATAACAGTGGATGAAGGGAAGAGAGATGAGATTAATAGAAAGATGAATGGTATGGAGGAGCTAGAAAACAAGTTCTGCGAGAATTCCAATCCAGACGCACCAAATTACGACTGGCAATAATAGGAGATTAATCCCCTACAAGAGAAGATCGGAGAAGTGAATGAGGAGAAGTCTATTGAAATGAATTGGAGGGAGGCACGAAAGGGAGAATTCTTCCCACTCCTTCTATGGGAATTCATGTCACCGAGTTTCACAAATGCCTTTCGAGGCTGTGAGTGTACCGAATAAGTTATGAATAATGAGGGAGAATAACAATGAGATTATAGGAAACAGATTATTGTGAGTGGGAGAGGGAGGTGATAGCTCATAGAAGGACTGGGAGTTCCGAAGAAGAGAAGAGTTCACTCCCATAGGGGAGGGGAGGCGTATGGGGATATTTGTTTTATATTCACGATAACAGATAACACACAATCAGTAGGATTGTATGGTACTCTAACGAGTACTATCCTGAAGCACATTCAGAACCATATTTACTAGATTATCTGGGGGGAAAGAAGTGAGATGTGTAGAGTTTGCAAAAGAAATAGAAGATGACACCGCGTTGCCTAGGTTCGCATTGACATTCTCGTAGATGCAATTCCTCGAATAAATCCATTCATTCTACCTAGATGTGCGTGTATTCTGGGATGACGATCATCGAAACTAGAGACTAGAAGAAATTCCTCCGAGGTTCCCATGAAACTTCTTCGAAGAAGTGCACAAAAGGGTGAGAACAGGGTAAGATTCCTGCTACCATTTGCACGGTTTATACTAAGAAATACGCCAGGGGAATAGATAGATTTCTCCCAAATGATGATATCTGATATTCCATCTCAATGACTGTCATAAAACATCGACATGCGAGTAAACAAAGAAAATGTGGTTATTATCATAGATATCTCGGGGGGGGGAGACAACATGGAGGTAACCCAGGAAGTTTCCCATCCTCACACACACATTCCAGTCTGTTTTGTGCCATGGAAGAGTATTGTGCAACCAAGCGTATTCCATCCAGAACAATGACACCATTATCAGTTCCAACTGTCACTCATTAATTATGGTCGGAACGAACGGAAATCTCCCTCCCATTCTTCCCAATTACTCTCCTCTCCCTCCTCTCCCTCCTCTCCCTCCTCTCCCTCCTCTCTCCTCTATCACCCATCGATGTCATCAGTGAAAGTCGCTACACAAGCGTGTCTAGGAATGAGAAAGCGAGAAAATAAAGAATAGTGTGGAACATTGATGACAGTTCTCTATATTTCTCGACCAGATATTGTAACATGGTCAGATAATCCGACTGTCAGATTGCTTTCATATCGATTCCCTAGAGAATAAAAAATTGGCAAGAGAAGGTGTTAGAGGAGGATATTCGCGAAGTGAAAACTTGCCTATCCAAGGGCAGGCAGTCAAAAATAACACGTTGGGATATTTCATAGCGGGTTTAGAGGCTGTGAGAATCGAGGGGGGTAATCAGTAAGGAACAAGGACAATATAGGAGAAAGTTTCAAGGTCCCTGGATGAATTATGAGAGACTGCGGTAATCGGCATAGTCTCAGCCGATTAGAGTCAAGGATAATGAAGTGAAACTAAGTCCAAATGATCCGATCCACGGAGGGAGAACTGTGATGGTCGATGTGCTGGTCGTGAGTCTCAGCTCATGATACGAAAGTTAATGATAAGAGAGGTGATATCCGGGGAAATCCGGGATATTTTATCCCTTATCTGTCTGATGTTTCCCAGACAACGAACGTCAAAGATAAGCAAGAACACACTCAAATTTCACTAGAATCGAACATTTTTTTGTATCTGGATAAAGCTTTTACATGAGAATGAGAGAAGGTGCACTGAGCAGAGCAGATATCAATGATCTCTGAATTCAGAGCATGTAAATAACTGGGAAGAAAAGTCCACCCTAAGAATAATGAGCTGTAATATGAGGAAACGGTGTTTGTGTCTGGCTTCGGTGACTTTATGTGATGTTAGAGTCGTCTTTCGACGACTACTCTAAGTGTTGCAGACTGTGAGGCCGACTGCTCGGTTGGACGTAACCCTGAAGTACAAATTTCTAATAGGACACGTTACCTCGCGCCTCCGGGCTGTTACCAATTTACCGACTCCGGAGAGATAGATGCCTTGATTGGCCTGGACGGGGAATCGAATTCGTGAGGTGTTTTTCAACAAGATGTTTCGCTGTGTTTATTACAGCGACCCCTCTTGTTGCAAAACACCTTTTTTCCACTTCGTTCAAAACTCTTCCCGATAGACCAGGCATATCTTCATTCCTCTTTCCCCTTGTCTCCATTGTTCTCCTGTCCCAATGAAGGATCGTTATGTGGAACGGTGTCCATCCCCCGAGAGAAGAGAGAAGAGAGTTCCCAAAAAAGAGAAGAGAGAGGCAAGGAAGATGGGATGGAAGATAGAGCGCCCCCGGCAGAGACAACCAATTGAATGGCATGGGATCATTTCGATTTTCGCCCTGCTCCCCTCTCATCTCTCTCCCCCTATCGAACTTATTCCTAAGGGTGATCCCCTTTCATCGTTATTCCTTTAATATTCCGACGCATAACGGTTATGTGATCCTCTCCATGAATGACCCTACACTTTCAACCGTATCCTCTCGTGTTCCATTCCACCTCGCACACCTTCCCCTTTCCTCACCTCTTTCCTTTCTCATTCTCTTCAATCCAGGCTATGATCATCCAGAGGAGCAGTCGGCTCCTCTCCCCATCGAGGTTAGCCGTGCTGCTGGTTGCTGCATTGGCTGCAGTGAATGCAGAGACTACTGAGGTCGGCTATTCCATTGACAGCAGGCCTCCAATTTATCCCTCATGGGATCCTGTAAAGATCCTCGCAAAAGTTCTGCCAATGCTATGCGAAATACAAGCGCAGTTACTATTCTTTGGATGTACAGTAATGGGTAGACTACAGTTCGCTCACCGTCTTCATCGTCCGTCTTCCTGCTTTCTGCTCCTTCTTAATTCGATATCTTGTCTTTGACAGCGCTTCAGTTTTCTACAAACCGTCTCTTCTCTTCCTCAATCTGACACATCTTCTCCGTTTTCTCTCAGATCGGTGGTGCGAACTCGCTTTTGCCAATAATTCCTTCGATTCTCCTTGTCCTCTCTCTCCTTTCCCTCCTCTCTCTCTCTTCCTCGTGCCCTTCTTTGTTCTACTCATTGAACTTTCGCTCTCATCCTATCCCTCAATCCTCCCTTTCTCTCATTTCTTTGATTGCGTAAGAACCGGTGATAAGATATCAATCAACACGGCGATCACCAATCGTTCATGCGCTAGTTGAAACATCTCCGTATTCAAAAACGTATTATGAACACTAACATGCATAGTCTAAGAAGCGCTACAATAATGCATGCTATTGGAACAAATGCCGAAGCACGGCATTAAAATAATTCATTTGCAGAAAAGCCGGAAGAAGCGCTTCTGCGGTTTGCAGGTTTGTTTTCTCTTTCGTTTTGTTTTCTTGACCTTTACCGACGGATTTAACTAATCGAATTAATTCGCGTGGGCTGCGGTAGTAACTACAGCCCTGGGCGAATTTACTCATTACGACCGACGACCGAAACGAGATCAATGAATCAATCACATTACAGGACATCCAAGGCGTTCAATATGCCATTCCTTGCGCGGTGAGTCATTGATTACAACTGGCTAGATCGGCGTAACCTGCATGGCTTTTCTTCTCACTTGATGGGTCTTGCAGCAACCTGCGACTTGCCGTCGATATGAGACTCCGCCCCCTCGTGCTGCATGCCCTCCGCCCATCATTATCGTTGCGCCCGGATTCAGGGTACTGCTTTAGGGACTTTCGCTTTGCAGATTCTACGCTGACAATAAACATTTATACTAACGGCTTCCTTGGGAGTAGGATGCAGCCTCAATGTGGGAAGCTTAAATGCGAGGGTAATGATTGCAGCCCGAGCTGCGTCCTCAGTCCTTCCGTCCTCACAACAGCTACATTCGACCACAATCACAGCTACAGCCGCAGTTCGTGCAGCGACCGCAGCCACAATATCAGCAGATTCAGCCCCAGTACAGGTAGAGAAGCGATATTACCCGCGGAGATTGATCATTGACCAACTATCAATCCGACCGTTCAGACCGGTGTATCAGCCTCAGCCCCAGCCCTACTACGCCCAACAACAGCCGCCACAGCCCGTATTCCAGCCGCAGTATCAGTATCCCCAAGAGGCCAATGCCTACGTCACCGCCCCCGCCTTCGTGAGTTCCACCCAAGATATCAATGTTGCATCTTTGAGCGCCTTGTTTACGATCTCTCTCTCTCTCTCCTCGAATAAACAAGAGATGATGAAATCCCTTTACTCAGCCTCTCCCTAACGCGCGTCCTCTCCCCGCCGGTGTTCGTCCTCCCATTTCCTACCACAACGTCGCCCCTGGAGGATACGTCACCGCGCCCAAGTTCGTTTTCTTGATTTTTTTGGTTGACGTTGTCTTTCAGAGAAAAAGTATATGGGTGGTTAGGTAGTTAGCAACACGCCCATCAAAGCATCCCGAATTAGAATAGCAGCGAACGTTGCGCCAAAGTGTAATACAGCATGGCTGGAACGGCGCCATTAGGAGTTGCATATTTACGACAGAGGAGGTGGTAAAGAGAAAGCCATGGAAAATGTTTTCATCTTTATATATGGCGCTTTTGCGCGCATCCTATCAAAGATGGCGATGCTTCCAGTCAATTCGGTCCCCGACCTCTTCCCCCTGGAAGCCGAGTTGGAATTCCTAAGCCGCCCGGTCGCAATGGACAACAGGGAGGACTGATTGGAAGGATTGGTCCCAATGGAGGACACGGAAGGTGAGAAGAATGTTTTGTGCTTCGAAACATAGAAATGCGATGATATATTTAATAGCTTTACTCTTTATTTTTGAAAATGCATTCACTATTTAATTCTTCAAGAGTTATCACCACGTCTCCTCGTCCGCTTAAGAAAGTGACTCCTTCATCAAAGAAGATTCACGAGGAGAACGAGGACGATCTTCTCAAGTACGTCCTTCTTTTTGAGCCATTCTCACTGTCTGTTTTGCTACTCCTTCTAATCGTTTCATGTATAACAACGTGGCATAATTGAAATCTACAATAATGTGACGTTTCACTAACCAGGTTTCAGATACCCTAAATTCCCAAATGAATTGCCTGCGTCGTTCTTCGCTCGTCCTGGAGATCCTATTTCACCTACCTCACACGTGTATGTCCGTTCAAAGCAGAAATGTCTAATGCAACATCATTCACACAACTATTCACACAACTCCCAACAAATAACGACAACACTGAATGTAACTACCACATTATCTTGAGCTAGTTCACCAATCGACGAATTCCATTCCATAATTTTAAATAACGCATTATTTTCAGCAAGCAACCACCTCGACCCAAGTTCATGTCCACTATTTCTCCCACGACTACTGGAACTACGCCTGGTTGGTTATTTAGTTTCACAGCAAATATGTATCTGTTAAAAGTTGCCGAGGTTATTCAATCGTTTAATCACCATCCTAACACGAATATTGTCAGGTCGTGCCGAGATCAACTCGACGACTCCCTTCCCCGAGAAGCATGGCCACATCGACTTCACCTCTGGAGATGATGGAGAATTTGGCGCAGAGGGAGGAAGACCGGGACAGATAAAGGTGCGAAATCGGGAGATCTGATATAATAATACGAGATTGGAGAGGAGGTTATATCAAAGTACAGAATGAGGGTTCGCTTGTAAGGTGGATGTGGCGACTCTAGCTCCTGGAGATAGATTCCCCTCTTCGACACTGGCTCCTTTCGCTCCCGACGGACAGGTCCGCCTCATGCTTTGAGCCCCTCATTGCTGAACTGTTACTGTATCTGTCAATATAGATATGACTGACTGTATATTCAGGATCCCTCGACAGGCTTCTCCAGCGGTCCTCGTAACGGCGGAGCTGGACCAGACAGAGAAGGATTTAACGTGAGCTTTTAAATACTCTGAAAATAATTTTAAAAAGTAAAGTTAGAGATGGAAATTGCTAGGGTCCTGATGGCGAGTTCTTGGTTCCCGAGGGTGGACCGAATGGAGGAAGGACTGGAGGTGACAACTTCGGATCGGATTCGTCCTTCCAGAGTGGAGGAGATCTCCCTGATGGGTTCGACAACAATGGGAATAGAATCCCAGGTGGACAGGTTGGTAGAGTAGTTAGTGGAATGTAAATGATGAGAGATATATTAGAAAGGCAATGGACCGCACAGAGGACAGGGCTCATCCACTGATAGATCTAATGGTATGTTCTGTGGCTAACCATAACCGACTGTGCATGGCGTGATACGCAATTAAACATAACGATAACTGCATGCAAACTCATTCAGGAGGCTTCCCCGATAATGACAACTTCCCCGGAGGAGATAACTCATTTGATCATTCCTTCCCTGGTATGCCACCCCTCGATCCGGAATTCACCGGTTCATCATTCACTGCTTCTCCTCCCGATCGCACCGGCTTTAATGAGTTTGGCGTGTCCACCATTTCTCCTCCCTCTATATCTCCTCTCAACGTCGTCCGTCTGCCTGGCAGTCATCAAACCTCATTCCCCGGTGGATCCCCACAACCTGAATTGCCTTTCATCCGCACGGGCTTCCGTCCTCATCCTTCTCGTCTCGGCCAGCCAACGGATGGTAGAAGAATCGTATCTGGCTCGAGCATCAACTCACGTATTTCCAACACAGATAGGAGCACAGGTGCACTCCTACCAAGCTTTAGTTTATCATATTTGCTGTGCATTTCCTGTATATGTATGCATCAAAATATTACATCCAGGAGGCAACGGCGGATTCTCCGGATCTGACCGCGGAGGCTCTGGGCCAAGCTTCGGCCAACATGGTGGTTCACCAATCCCGGGATCTGAAGAACGCGGAGGGTTGTCCGGGCCCGGATTTTCCGGACCTGACCGAGGAGGCTCAGGCCCAGGCTTTGGCCCGAGCAGACATGGTGGCTCGCCCAACCCTGGATTTGAAGAACACGGCCCCGGATTCGACGGACGCGGTGACCATTCTGGCTCTGGAACCGATGGCAGAGGAGGATTCCCTGGAAATTTCAACGGCCACGCCCCTGATAGTGTGAGTCATCGAATTTAGTAGAAACATCTTGAGTCGATTGTAGAATACATACAAGCATAAGCTTTTGCTAACTGGTTAATCACCTTCCAGTTCACACCTCATGGAAAAGACGATCGGCCCCATGGGGGCAGGCAACCAACAGGCCAATTCGGCGGTTCTGGTCCTGGCACATTCACACCTGGCCCCTCATCCACATTCCCTGGCACTAACTCGGAGAATCACAAGCAGATTGTGCATGTCTCTCCCAATGGATCACCAAATCTCTTCTCCTCAAAAAACCCCTCGACGACATCTGATGGACGACCAGGCTTGCCCGGTCCTTCCGTGAACAGCGGATTCCCCTCGCACCCCAGCACTCCCTTCCCCGGCGGCGTGAGTTTCTATTGAGTGATGAGTGAGTGAGTGAGTGAGCACGTCTTGAGTGTTGTTATTTCAGTCTGAAACGTCTCATCAGATTGTGCCTATCTCTCCCTTCCCACCAAACCCTATTTCCCCTGTTAGCCCTCCTCCTACTTTCCATTCACCCGGTGATTCCCATTCTCGTCCTGCATCTGTTCCCGACCTCATCGAAGAAGAGGACACTCCTCATGGAACCACTCGTGCACCGGGCATCCGTCCTCCTCCCAATCACCATTCAAACGACCCTCTATCACCAAACCCTACCATCCTAGTTTCTGTTGCTGTTGAACACCCGTCAAACCCCACAATTCCATCTGGATTCCCTGGAGAATCCACTTCCTCTTCACCAGTCCTTTCTTCCCGAACCACGATTTCATCTCACCGTCCCTCTTCATCTCACGATGTTGATCGCACTAGCACTCCCCATCCAGTACTGTATACATTTTGGATTGTCTTCTTTATTGAAACTCTCGGAGCATTGACTGATTCTTTTTTTTTCAGAGCAACTTTTCTGGTTCTGATAGAAGAGGCGGTTCGTCTGGAACGGGAACAAACGGACAATTCCCCGGCTGGGTACGTTGACATCGCAAATGTTCTTTAGTTCACGTATTTTCTAACTATCACTGGCAATAACTGAGTGATTTCTAACCGCATGCCTTTCAGCGTGACGGATCTGACAGATTCCCTGGCTCCGGTCCTGATGGAAGAAACGGCGGCGATCAATTCCCCGGATCTGGATCTGACGGCAGACATCCTGGATCTGACGGACGCTTCCCTGGCTCCGGTCCTGATGGAAGAAACAGCGGCGATCAATTCCCCGGATCTGGATCTGACGGCAGACATCCTGGATCTGACGGACGCTTCCCTGGCTCCGGTCCTGATGGAAGAAACAGCGGCGATCAATTCCCCGGATCTGGATCTGACGGCAGACATCCTGGATCTGACGGACGCTTCCCTGGCTCCGGTCCTGATGGAAGAAACAGCGGCGATCAATTCCCCGGATCTGGATCTGACGGCAGACATCCTGGATCTGACGGACGCTTCCCTGGCTCCGGTCCTGATGGAAGAAACGGCGGCGATCAATTCCCCGGATCTGGATCTGACGGCAGACATCCTGGATCTGACGGACGCTTCCCTGGCTCCGGTCCTGAAGGCAGAAACGATGGCGATCGATTCCCCGGCTCTGGATCTGATGGCAGACATCCTGGATCTAATGGAAACTTCCCTGGTTCCGGTCCTGAAGGCAGAAACGGTGGCGATCAATTCCCCGGCTCTGGATCTGACGGCAGACATCCTGGATCTGACGGACGCTTCCCTGGCTCCGGTCCTGATGGAAGAAACAGCGGCGATCAATTCCCCGGATCTGGATCTGACGGCAGACATCCTGGATCTGACGGACGCTTCCCTGGCTCCGGTCCTGATGGAAGAAACAGCGGCGATCAATTCCCCGGATCTGGATCTGACGGCAGACATCCTGGATCTGACGGACGCTTCCCTGGCTCCGGTCCTGATGGAAGAAACGGCGGCGATCAATTCCCCGGATCTGGATCTGACGGCAGACATCCTGGATCTGACGGACGCTTCCCTGGCTCCGGTCCTGAAGGCAGAAACGATGGCGATCGATTCCCCGGCTCTGGATCTGATGGCAGACATCCTGGATCTAATGGAAACTTCCCTGGTTCCGGTCCTGAAGGCAGAAACGGTGGCGATCAATTCCCCGGCTCTGGATCTGACGGCAGACATCCTGGATCTGACGGACGCTTCCCTGGCTCCGGTCCTGATGGAAGAAACGGCGGCGATCAATTCCCCGGCTCTGGATCTGACGGCAGACATCCTGGATCTGACGGACGCTTCCCTGGCTCCGGTCCTGAAGGCAGAAACGGTGGCGATCGATTCCCCGGCTCTGGATCTGACGGCAGACATCCTGGATCTAATGGAAACTTCCCTGGTTCCGGTCCTGATGGAAGAAACGGCGGCGATCGATTTCCCGGCTCTGGATCTGATGGCAGACACCCTGGAACTAATGGCAACTCCCCTTTCTCTGGGCCTCATGGCATACATCCTGGATCTAATGGAAACCTGCCTGGCTCAAGTCCCAATGGAAGACACCCTGGACATGTGAGTCGATAATGAAGTTGTGACATGCATGAGTTTTTTGCACCTCATATTAATAACGTATAACACGCAACAAGCACTGTTCAGAACACTTCACCTGGAGGTTCGACCTTCACCGGTGATCGTGCTGCTTTCCCTGGCACAAATCATGATCTACCCAGTTCGGATTCGTTCCCTGGAAAGAATGATCGAACTCCGGGATCTTCGGGATCTGACACAGAGTTTCCTGGCACGAATGGAGTGAGATAATTTAACGCACGAAACCCAATGACTAGCCGTCTTTAACGGGGAAAATTACTGCTGTACGCTCACGGACAATTATTATTTGCAGCACTCTTCTGGATCAAGACCCGGTTCCACCCCACGCACCCATACCTCACATGCCACGCAACCGGGCCATAAAACTCCCGGATCATCTGGCTCGCACGAATCATTTACTGATCCAAACACTCCTGGATCCTCCGGTTCAGGATCGCACGGTTCATTCCCCGGCTCGAATACTCATGGATTCCCCAATTCGATCACACCTGAATCTTCTGGATCTTCATCCGGTTCATTCGCCGGTTCGAATACCCCTGGATTCCCCAAGTCGAACTCTCCTGGACGTTTTGGACCTTCCCTTGGCTCACATGTTTCATTCCCTGGCTCCAATAGTCCTGGTACATCCGGCTCTGACTCGCACGGTTCCTTCCCTAGCCCCACCAATCCTGGATCATCCGGCTCTGGCTCTGACGGAAATTTCCCCGGATCTGGATTCGATCATGTAGGTTTAAATCACGCAGTTTGAGCGATGTAACCATTTGAATCACGATCACCTTAATTAATTAGGCATTTTTCGCGCACGTTGATCCGAATTACAGTCTGATCTCTCCTCCACCACGCCTGGCACTCATTTCGATCATTCCGATCCCACGAGTGGAATGGGATCTCACGTACGTTTGATGATGCACATCTCATATTGCACAGCTTTATTCCAGCCTAAATCCTATTCGGGTTTTGCTAGTACTCATCCGACTTCACTTCATCCTCAATCATCACATCTTCAATCCTCTCACTCTTTCCCTAGAACACTTCCACCTACCACTCTCGATGGTCTCTCACCTTCTGACCTTCCTCAGATGCCACTCAATCCTGCTCCACAATTCCATCCGGGACTTCTTCCTGATGGCCCCCTTAGCACTCTACTTCATCTCCCTGCACAATCTGACTATGAGGATATTTCTGAGTCACTTGTACCAATGTCTGCTTCCTCCTCCTCTCAGCCTGGCTTCGGCCCCATTCCCACTACCATACACAACCACGGCTTCGCGAGTGTTCCTCACCCAATCGAAAAAGAAGAATCTGGAACATCATTGCACCCCGCACCACCACTTCCTTCTCGTCTACCTCATTGGGAACCATTCCAGGGCGATAACACACAATTCCCCGGTGCTGGCCCTGATGGATCCCAACCTGGAGACGGATCTGATGGTTCTGGACCCGGTTCGGACGGCCATGGTTTCTCTGGCTCTGGCCATGATGGCTCTGGGCCTGAGGGCTCTCGTACCGGATTGGAGAATGGACTACCTGGATCTGTGAGTTTTACACAGAGAGATAGAGCATGACTATGTCTGGTTAGCATGAAAACCTCCCTCGACTGGATTAGGACTATGTTAGATAGTACCTAGTGTCTCCGTTCACTTTTGTTGTTTGGCGTGCAATGTACCGTCGTAGTTAGTCTTGAGATCTCTTCTGTTTTACATCACTACGGTATGGATGGACTGTAGTTAGTGTAGCATGTCCCACTAAGTTCTCGATTAGCATGGTCCTTCCAATCACTCACTGCATGCTCTCATTCTCTCTTGCAGCAGTCCTCGTCATCGAGTGGCCATCAGTCCTCGTCCCTCTCTCCACTAGGTCATGGATCTGGTGCCAACTCTGGACAGGGATCTCATGCTTCCGGTTCTGGTCATGGTGCAAATGGAGGCAACGGCCAAGGAACAAGTCGTGGTGGGAATGGATCGGGTACCGGATTGAATGGATTTGGACCAAACGGAACGGGAAGCACTAGTGCACACGGAGGAAGGAACGGAGCTGATGGAGGACACGGACACGGCCATGGAGGTTCGGATAGATCTGGTGGTTTTAGATCGGATGGAAATCATAGAGGCTCTAAACCGAGCTTCGGTCCCATTCCCGAGAAAAAAAGAAACAACCTTGGGGAAGGTGATTCTCGTGGAGATGAAGGATCGGTAGGAAGATCTGGTGGTAATGGAAATGGAGGCGGTGGAAGAAATAATGGAGGGAAGGGAACGGAATATGATGATAGACATGGAGATGGTAGAGGAGGACATGAAGACCCTGGAGATGTGTCTGAATGGAGTGGGAATGTCGGACCTCATGGATCTCACCGAGGGAATAGTGGATATGGAAGAAAGAGTGAGATATCGAAATCTCCAAATGGAAATACAGGAGGATCAAGACCTGGTAATAATGCTGAATGGAGTGAGAATGTTTTGCCTCATGAACCCCGTCGTGGAAACGACATAGGAAGGAGTGGGAATTCTGGGAGGTCTAATGGAACTGAAGTAGATAAGAAAGGATCGAAACCTGGAGATGGTTCGAGAGATAAAACTGGATCCGGTGTTTCAATCGGGAATAATGGACACCATTCCGATAGAAATGGTAGTGGAAGGAGTGGAAACGGAGGAGATAGGAATGGAGTTGGAAATGGAAGAGGCCTCAACGGAGGTAGTTATTTGTCATTTGCGTAAGCGTATTTGACGAGTTAGGATGGGTTACGTCATTTGCAGATGGGTATTGTAGGGAAGATATACGGAAATTGAAAACAATGATCTCTGTTGATTCAGGGGCTGGCTCTGGTCATGGAACTGGCAATGGAGGTGATGGATCTGGTCATGACCATTCTCACGGGCATTCTACCGATGGTTCCAAGCATGGGCATGGATCTCACGGAGGCCATGGAACTAACGGAGGTCACGGCAATGGATCTGGTTCTGGATCGGGCCATGGCTCGGGCCGACATGGAGATCGTAATGGAGGACATGGACATGGACATGTAAGTAACGGACATGGAGGAAATGGTGGACAAGGACATGGAGATGCTGGACACGGTCCTAGTGGAGGTCATGGAACCGGGTACGAATCTGGTAACGGTAACAATGGATACGACGGATATGGATCACCCACTCAACCTGGACGAGCACCCACTTCCTTTTCATCTTCTTCATCCTCATCTTCAGAGGAGAAAATTTCTGATCGTGGGGAGAATCATGAAGGATCTACCGTAGGATATCCTTCTCCCTCTGCTGGTTATGACACCCCCGCACCTCCCACTTCCTCTTACAACAATCCCTCATTCCCTTCTGTCCAACCCACCGTTCCTCAACCCAATCCCAATGGAGGTTATTATGAAGGTCTGCACACTTCCAAGTCTAGTGCATCCAAGACTACGACTCCTCCTTCTTCTGGCTACGACGGTCCTACCACCACCCATCTCCCTGCCACCTATCGTATTCCCTCGTCTCTCCAGAAGGCGACCACTCCTCGTCCTGCAGCAACGAAGACTGAGGGCAATGGAGGATACGATAACAGTTTCGCTTCAGGACCAGGACTCAGAGGGCCGTCGCCTACCACCACCAGACCGGATAATAGAGTGACTGCGACGAGATTGCCCCCTGCGACCACTGGAAGACCCAATGGAGGATACGATCAGACCACCACACCCGATGGCAATGGTGGATTTGACTCAAACTTCCGCGGAGGAGGAAATATACCCGGCCAGGTGCCTAGAGGCCCCGCCAATCCCGTCCCTTCCAACAATGGATATGACCAACCCTCGACGGATCGTCATTATCCCACTTCTTACCACACTCCATCCTCTGCCACCACTCGTCCAACTCCTCCTCCTTCCAACCCCGGATACGATCAACATGACTCCCCTCGAGGCTCCTCCACTCCTTCGACCACTCGTGCCCCCATCACTAAAGTGTATTACCATGCAGCAGAGCCAGCTCATCAACCCCCCTACCATCCCTATCCCGCTCCCTCATCTTCCCACTCTTCCAATGGATACGATCAGACCTCCGTCACTCCCTCATCCAAACTATCATCAAACCCTGGCTACGATATCTATCCCAACCGACCATCATCTAATCATGATAATGTCCCCTCTGGACCCTCTCGCCCCGCCTCTTCCCCTGCCTACGAGTCTTATCCCTCAAAGGCCTCTCCTCCTGCCCCCACTCCCTCTCCCACGGAGATTCACGAATTCAATGGAGGAGCCCATTCTGGTTCTGGCTATGACGAAGAGACTACTACTGTTGCCTATCCATCATCACCCTCTGGAGGATACGATAACACTCCCGCATATGTTGTACGTCACAAGTTTGCTCGTTTATAACTCCCGCGCGTGTTAATTTATACTTGCATATACATAAATAAATATTAATTATTATGATTTGTTCGCTGTCTTTGGTCTTGTACCGTCTAGGTGGTGGGTTTCTTCATAATTTTTCCTTATGGTGAGTCTCTCGTCCTTCTTATGTTATGTATGTTTAACCTCGAATGTTAGTCCAGTCTAACGATCTCCTAATAATCCGTTGGCTTCACTAACACAACGTCGAATGATCAATGAACTGAACCTTTCAGCCTTACCAGAATGTCTCTATGCGAACTGGAAACATCGGAGTGGTGCCGAATGAGGGAGGACCGGTGAGAAGAAGGGGATGGGAAGGGAAGTGACTGTCTCCTCCCAGATCATCACGGCTCCCATCAACACTACGACTCCTCGAGCGCAAGAGACTACACCGAATGAGTTTGGATTAGAAGGCTGCTACAGAACGAAGAAGGGTAAATAAAATCACTTCGTTCTACAGATGATCATTCGTATTCAGGTCTCGCTTGCTGTGACACTCGACTAGAGGAAGTATTGGAGACGGCACTAATGGAGAAGGTAAGGAGAGGTCAGCCATCTGAGATGTTAATCGTACTGTTTAGCTCGCTCTTGGCCGAAGCAAGTGCAACTTCCACATCTTCGCCAATGCAGCTCAGGTACAACTGAAGACGCCGATTGTGGCTTAACTTGTAGAGGATAAGGATAATCAACTGTCATTATTACAGCAAGCAGCCGAAGAAGAATTCGGTCGTTCCTTCGAGTCAATCGCCGCTCCTTCTGACTTCGGAATGAAAGCGCAGTTCGGAGATAATCTCATGTGCAAGACACTTATCGATGGAAAGTGAGTGATAAATGACCTGTCTTGAATCTCTCAATTAACTTTGCAGATTCGTTATGGTATGGGCCACGTCAGTCCCCTATGCAATCAACGAATCAAATAGACCATTGACCGAAGAGGAAATCAAGAATCTCCCATTCAAGACGGTCACCAATGAAATCGCCTCGCTAGGATAAGCGATGTTTCTCAATTTCGCACTAGTCATACCTCTTCTCTGTGTCGTTCTCCTTGACTTTCAGATACTCACAATAGGGTACAACAATAATCTGAGCCGATATAATACCTCATTAATCAATGTATTAATGTGTGCATATTTCTTCCATTTCCCACCTAGGCAATAATGTTGCCTGGATAAATAATATTTATTTGTATTTCGAGAAAGACAAAGATTTCGTTGAAGAAAGACAAAAAGAGAAAGCATTGTGAGGTAGAATGATAGGCTATAAATCATAGAAAACTAAGTGGTTTGATGCTCCGGGCTGTTCGAAGACTCGAGTTCAGCTTCAATTTACTCATCTGATTGGCAGAATTTCCATGGTTGGCCTTCTTCTTAGGTGAATTTCTGACTGTTTGGCCTCGTTTCTGAATTGATATTTAGTTACGAATCACTGTGTCACTAACCTTGTTTTCTTCTCTAACCGTGATAATGGTCTTCTCCCTCTCCAGATACTGTTCGTAGTTATCCATCCACAGACGCTCAAATGAGGAATCTCTTTGACTGTGAGGGGAAGGACAGACAAACCTGTTGTCTCCACAACCATATATTGATTGACTCAGTCTGCTCCATCATGAATACTGCCCCGTCGAATCGAGTGACACTGATCAGCTTCTCCTTGTTCAGATTGCGAGTGACCAAACCAGCCACTTTGACTACAATTGACATTAGTATTGTAATCATAAAAAGGAAAATCTATCAGATTTATCACAAAAGATGAGCCCACCTTGCAATTGCTCGTGTAGTTGAGCAGTCGCTTTGTCGACATTGTCTTCGGAGGATCCATCCGACACCACCATCAGAATCTGTTTTTCGTATCACTTCTCTCACTTGATCTTTATGTTCTTATCGCCCTATCCAACTTTGTTGCAAGTGCAAGAGAATATCTTGTTTTGACTCTAAGAGCTCCAACCTGTAATCGATCGTGTCTCGGGATGGGAGCATTCTCTAGTTCCTCCAACTTCTCATCCTTCAGATTCTGCTCGTGCCACATAACACCCGCAGCAAAGGACAGAGCTGGAAGCAGAGAGCTCAGTTCTAATCTACCCATCTATTGAGTACCTTTTGCCAGATACGTGGCTCCTCCCGTGTATGGCATTCGATTGATAGCCTTCTTCACTGCTTCTGCACTGAAGTATTTGTCGAATCCGAAGACGACTGAGGGCTGACGAGCGAACTGAAAACGAGAGCTCGTGCATGTGAAATTGTTTGAAAATGGGATCAATGAGGTAATGTATTGGAAAACGAAACACCTAGATAATGAACCTGGATCATGGCAACTCTCGATCTTCCAGGGGCGATGTCAACATCCCTCAGAATTATATCGATGTTCTGTTTGATCTGCTCGAAAGCGACTAATCCAATGGAGGAGGAAGAATCGACGAGGAAGAGAATATCGATTGGAGGAAGAATCCGAGCTGGATGATCGAAAGGAAGAGATCCCTGCATAGTCTGATCTTTCGTCGTTGATTAGCGGATAGCTCATTAAAAATATGAAGGCTATTGTTTTGAAGATGGTACTAACCTGATAGTGGACGACTTTGCCTCCTTCCAATCTCTCTACACTCACTCCACTGTCATCTGAAGAGCGACGACGATTGGCTAGATAACCTGATATTGAGAGAGAAAGATGGAGATGAATATATATATTCCCTCTTATCGTGTCACTCACTCTTCCATGCAGTTTCAGTCTGTGAAAGGGCTAGATCCAATCTGCTCAATTCATTCTTCAATTTGAGTCGATCCGTCATTCGGCCTGAAGCAAGGTGTTTCATAACGTTATTCTAAGATACATATTCTTGGCAAAGTTTCTTTCCAATTGATTGAAAGGAGAGTAGGATGTCAAACCCAATCGTCGACTTGTCTCCAATTCTTCTTTTAAATCGTGCAGTTCCCTCGCTGTTATCAACTCATTCAGATTTCCTGAATGCCTTCATTCTTTGAATGGGAATCATTGACTGCCAACCTCTTATCCTCCTTCCCGATGGAAGAATAATCATCGACTTGTCCAGGTGTTCCGAGTCTTCTTTCTGTCTTCATCAATTACTATCTACTATCAGTGAATGTCTATCACCTTTTTCTTTCTCCCTCCCTTCTTCTTTCCTCTTCCTCTCGTCTGATCACTCGATGCTGATCCCATATCCAATGAAGATCGACGACGTCCATCTCCATGTCTGGATTGGTCAACCATCATCATCTCCTCTTCTCTGAATCCCCCCCTCACCCCCCCCCCACCCCTTCCCCCTTCCCCCACCTTCTTCCCTCCTCCATCTCTGCCGTCTCAAGTGAAGAGGAACGCTTGGGCTTCTCTGCATTGGGCATTATTCATCCCTAGTATCCAGTGTTGTGTCCACTCTTGAGTCACTTCGTTCTTCTCTTTTCGTATAGTCCTTGCCTCTTTCAGGCCTCTTTTTCCCGTAACCAAGGAGTGAATGGCAGAGTGACCACATCAACAGAGCAAGCAATCGCACGACATTTATCGATCGGGGAAGTGGAGGGAATATACAGTAAGCACTCGAGGATAGAAGTGAAAGCCATGAATGACCTGAGAATGGGAGACAAAGTGAGAAAGACTCAAATGGGAGGTAGTCTGTTCCTATGGGTGGGGATGGGCTCAGGCTTGATGGTCTTCTTTGAACTGGATTGAGATGGTTTCGATGAAGTGTGAGAGTGACTGAGGGAGGTTCTATTGCTGGGAGGGACACTCACTACTCTCATCACTGGAGTCTCTTCAGGGGGATGGCTGGGAGGGGAAGGATCAGCCGGAGGATGATGGGGTGCAGAGGGGTCATGTTCACCAACAGCTATTCCATGTGGCTGGCGCATCTGGTGAGGCAACACCACCCGTGCGCCAGTCGCTCGTGCGTACTCTAGAAGCGCGTCAGCACTACCATTATTGGTTGCTCCTCCGAAGAATGCAGGGATGATGATGGGTTGAGGAGGAGGAGGAGGGGGAGGGAGAGGGAGGGGAGCCTCTCTAGGGGCATCTAGATGCTTCTCTAGTCTTCGTTCCAATCTCTCTGTGTGATGGAGATGTTTCTCTTCCGTCTTTCTAAGCTCCTCATCGAATTTGTCCCGGGCCTCAAATGATTATCTATTTATGAGAATAATGAAATAATACGTATAATATAGATATGAAAACTAACGGCAATCTCAGCCTCCATTTGCCTGTGTAATTTCCCCGTGAGATATTCATTCTGCTGTCTCATCTTCCCTTCCTGCTCAGAAATTCGACGCTTCAGGCGATTATCTGGATAAAGAACGTGATACTGCAGATATTAAATTTGGACTGACTCTCATCTCTGTACTGCCAAACTGCGAGTCCGAGAGCGAGGAGAATAATGAAGAAGATGAGAATGAGAATAGCAGTTATTGTCCAGGCGAGAGGAGAGAAGTAATCCCATGGAATCGCTGAGATTATTCACTTCATCCCTAACTATTGATTTCTCGAAATATTAAAGTACCCCTCCAGGGAAAAAATGACTTTTGAGATTATTTCATTTTCTGTAATAACGGTGAGCCAATAAGACATTTTCACCATGCAAACTTACCGGAGACTCAAAACTTTCAGGAATTTGTGCAAACTCGAGATTTTCAAGAGATGGTGAGTGCAAACGATATTGTTTCACCACAATTAATTTTTTTTTTTATAATTTTCGCTAATATTAATTTGCCTTTATGACACATCATTACGCAAAACTCGCAAAGTTGGAAAATTTCAAAAAGTTTTAACGAAAGTTCAAAACTTAGTTTCCCAGCCAATGAAGAGTTTCCGGCAATTTTCATTGACGGTAACATCTTAGTGGCGCCGCGTTATTTGAAAAAATATATTAAAAACAGTGGGTGATTTTTTCCCTGGAGGGGTAATCTTTCCCGTGACGCTTCTTAGGCGTGATAGATGCATAAAAATCCACTGACACAGATCGGGTTTGGCAGTCTGGATATTCCCTGGATAGTGAGGGGCTCTCGTGTAGATTCCTCCAGTGTTGTTAAAAGGAGGAGGCAGATTGCCATGAGTACCTGAGATTTAGAAGAAATCAGTCCGATTGATTTTTTGAAAAATATAATGGAGCTTAACCTATTCAATCACCAATTTTCTCTCGATTAAGTAACTCTTCTCATAGCAGGATAAAGAGATTGATCTCCCTACAGGCTTCTGTCCACGTCACTGTTCCCGCTGCATTTGATCGAGTGCACTTGGAGATATTCCAATTGAGATAGTTCCACCACGATAAATCCGGAATTTCGCTCATCCGGGGAATAGGAAGAGGGACTAGGGGGGGGGGGGGAGATAAACGGGAGAGAAGAAGCGACTATAGCGAGAAGGAGTCCTTGACTACAGAAAGAAAGACTGGAGAGGGGAGTGGGAGGGGGGGGGGGGGGCGATCGCAACTATTTCGTATAGCTGGGTTTGGACGTGCACTAAATCACTACAAAGCAACTAATTTCACGATACTGTGCGAAATTGTTCTCTAGGCGTAAAAACAATGAATGTAGGAGGGATACCGTAGAAGACAAAGTCGTTGACAGATCGACAGAGGGGATCGACGAGTTGATTGAGAGACGAGAAATCAAGAGATGTCAACATGATAGAAGTAGCTGCTGGCTCGAATCGACGCTGAGCATTTTTCAGAATCTTGAGAGTTTTATTTTTATTTCTACCAAAGTAATTTTTAAATATCGTACTTCGTAAACATTTCCGAACAAATTTACTTTTTGTAAATTATTTAAATTTTTTGCATTTTGCTGGTTCGCAACTAAAATTTATAATTATTGTTTCTTATTTTTTATCCACCCCGAATTCCGGGCAGATACAAAAATCTGATGGTGAAATATTCCTAGAAATACCATTAAAAAGAGGGCAATGTAAATTGAAAAGAAACTGAGATTACTGTAGGGACGAGGGTTTAATCGATACTACCGTAATCTTTACTATTTTGCTCTCTTTTTAATCGTATTTCTAGGAATATTTCACCGTCGGATTTTTGTATTTACTCGGAATTCGGGGTGGATAAAAAATAAGAAACAATAATTATAATTTTTAGTTGCGAACCAGCAAAATGCAAAAAATGTAAATAATTTTCAAAATGTAAATTTGTTCGGAAATGTTTACGAAGTACGATACTTCTATTGATAAAGCAAATAACCCATTTCGCTTTTAACCCCCATTGAATTTCGAATTTCGCTAAATTTTCAATGATGAAAAATGTGCTCTCGAACAATGCCTTCTACTGGAAATGCTCACTTGTGGTGCAGAATTGGCTCCAACGAGTATATAGAAAGAATGAATGGGAGAGATGGGGGACATTAGCGTCTCTTTCCCTCGCTAAAAATAAATTTTCTTATAAAAAGCTTTCAAAATAATATTCAAAAGGTCAAAGATCCAACCAGTTCTGGAATCGTCCATTTCGAAGAGGAAACAACGACGATGACATCTGGCACTCCCTTACGATTTCCTTCCTGCAATAAGACAACTACAGTTTTCAATCGAATTCAAAGTATTTTGAAATGTTAAATGGTTGATCTAATCGATAATCTTACCCTGAGAGAGAAGGAGGCGATTGAATTGACACTGGCCGTTGGTTGGCATCCATTCCTATCCACTGCAGAGTCACATCCAATGAATTGAAGACGCTGGAAGGAAAATGAACTATGAGTATGACGATCTATCCGTAGACGTATTAGATTCTTGTGAATAAATGTAACCTGTACAGCAGCCAGAGCACTGTCCCTCCCTTCACTCGCGAGTGAGAACTCGTGTCGGGACTCAAATTATGTTCATACGGAAAAGCGATAGAATATAGAATGGAATGAGACATACTTGGGGCGTGAATTGTGCCAGAGCGACACGACTCTCATTGGATGAAATACGCATGAGACCCAGAATCTGAGATGATATTATCATGGAGAAGAAGTTCTTCCTCTTTCATTCATAACTACTGAAACCTTTTCATTTCCCTTCCTAATCAAGAGATCTAAATGGAAACAAAATTGTCATGTGTACCTGTTCGAGGAAGTTAATCTCAAGGACGTGATCATACGATGAGATTCCTAGTGTAGAATCGATGATGAAAAGAGTATCTGTG
Source organism: Pristionchus entomophagus (assembly GCA_036245825.1). Classification (NCBI taxonomy): domain Eukaryota; kingdom Metazoa; phylum Nematoda; class Chromadorea; order Rhabditida; family Neodiplogasteridae; genus Pristionchus; species Pristionchus entomophagus. Next base: position 20,171,211 of record BTSX01000001.1, on the reverse strand, counting down.
TCTGGCCACGTACACTGAAGCAATCAGAAGAGAGGGATAGAGATCATTCAGAGGATAATCAATCGACCGTACCTTCTGCTGCTCTCTCTGTACGATTGCAGCCTCTCCGACTGATGCAGCAAGGAGGAGGAGTAGGATCGATGGGACGATCAAGGGGGTGGGAAGAGACATAGAGGGAAGGCGAGGGGAATCATGCGAGGAGAGGGAGATCTGAGGGAATGAGAACAGTTCAATTAACAGTGTTAGATCAGGAGAAAATTCAAGGAAAACGAAACAAATTCTCGATAGTGTTGGAAATAATTCAATATCCTAGATACGGATTGTGAAATGAGAAGGGTAATCGTACAGCGAGGATAGGAAGAAGAGTTTGTTGAGGATATTAGTGATGAGTGGAGTCACTAGAGAAAGAAGAGAATTGAAGAGAGAGGAAAGAAAGACTGAGAGAGACCACGCTGAACGGTTGCTATGATTGAGAAAGTGGTGGGAGGAGGGGAGGGGAGGGGGGGGGGAGAGGTGAGGGGGAGGGGGGGGGGGGGGGGTGAAGGGAAGAAATGGTGTGAAGATTATTATAGCAGACTGAAAGAATGCTGATTCTACTCAGAGTTTAATGCGAAACTTTTCTGAAATTAAGAATGAATTAGAACAGCAACTTTTTTTCTGTTTTTTTTATTCTTCTTCTTCTAATTCCTTCTCTAAAACGATTGTAATTCATCTCTCATCTCATTCTTCTCTTCTTCGGTATCCTTCTTTCTGCATGTTAGCCGCTCTGGATTGACTGGATGAACACTTATTCAATTCGACAATGTTCCAAGCCTACGTGAGAAATGAGGTTCATTCACACAATGGCTGATTTGTACTAAGCTCTTTGCATAATTTCCTTCCCTCCTCTCCCTCCTCCTCTCTCTCCCCCCCCACCTCCATTCCTCCTCCCCTCACTTCTTCCTCGATCTCTCATAGCGAACGGTTCGCTGGCTCGTCTCTACTCGGAACAGGTATGTACCCCCCCCCCCCCCCCATCCCCTTCCCAATAGCACCTCCCCTACCGTGTCCCCCCTCCCCCCCCCCCACCGTAATCCTATTGTCATTCAGGGATGTCCACCTACAGTAATTCAACAATTGATAAAGTCATCGACTATGACAAGGAAGGGGATAAAATGCTCGAGAAACTAATGAAAATATCCACAAACGAGTTCAAGGACCCAACCGAGCATGTACGGTAATCTACCGTAATCTTCGGTATCTCGTTCTCACTGATCTACCCTACCGTATTCCAGGAAGTGTTCACCTTTCTCGAGGCCTGCTACAAGATGTTTATGTCTCAGCCGATGTGTCTCGAGCTTACGGTATGCTGAGTGAATGGATTGGATTGAGTATTGATGACGTCATTCCAGCCTCCCCTCACTCTATGCGGTGATATCCATGGTCAATTCAACGATCTCATTCGCATCTTCAAGACGGTATTCAATCTTTTGGCTCATGTCCAAATTGATCTTTGATCTTTTGAGAATGGATTCCCTCCCAAGACTAATTATCTCTTCCTCGGAGATTACATCGATAGAGGGACACATTCAATCGAGACAATGCTATTCCTACTGGCAATCAAGGTAAATACCGTAATCCCATCCCAGATACCGTACTCCTTTCCCATCTCTACCGTAATCCTTCATTCCAGCTCAAATATCCCCTCCATTTCTTCCTTCTTCGTGGTAATCACGAGACTTCAATCGTGAATAGAATCTATGGATTTCATCAGGTATTGATTGGATTGACTAGTGATGCCGTCATCTTTCCATTTCAGAATATCATGCAGAGATATGGAACGGAGAGGGTCTACAATGCATTCACTGTAAGGGGAAGATTGACTGTGGATGATGCAATGATTGCTATTCACAGGAAGTATTCACTGTTATGCCTCTCTCTGCTCTAGTCGGCAAAAGGATTGTATGCATGCACGGAGGACTGTCCAATGTGATCTACCGTACCCCTAATTACCGTATCCAATCGATATATCAGGATCTGATCGAGACGACGACTCTCTACCAGACACTTAACGACATTCGTCGTCCGCTTACGGTGACTGGGGAGTTGACTACCGTAACCCAATCGAACTCATTGCAGGACCCTCCCAACCCCTCGATGCCTCTCGATCTGCTCTGGTCTGATCCCTATGCGAGTGTCAAGGGATTCCAGTACTCGATTCGCGGAGTATCGTGCACCTTCGGTGAGTGAATCGTGCGGCAGTGAGTGAAAGGGGGCGGAGTCTCACAGGTCCTGATGTCGTCAATCAATTCTGTGAGAAGCACGGTATCGATCTCATCGTGTGAGCCCATCAAGTTGTCCAGGATGGATACGATTTCTTCTGTGATCGCAAACTGGTGAGTAAGCCCCTCCCCCTCCTGACTCCGCCCCGTTCTAACCCCCGCCCCCTCGTGACTCCGCCCACTCCTCTTTAGGTGACAATCTTCTCTGCTCCTCACTACTGTGGTCAATTCGACAATGCTGCTGCTGTGATGCACATCGATGCTTTTCTCAAGTGCACTTTCAAGGTAGATCAAGAGAGAGAGGAAGAGGGGGTCGGGGTACTGTAGATAGCGAGACTAATCGATAACTGATTTCAGATTAAGCGACCGGAAGATGCAAAGAGAAAGAAGTCGAAGAAGTAATGAATCCCTAATCTATCCCCTATCCTACTCGAATTCAGACTAGAATGTAGGATATATGATAAACGGTGATTGGAATACAAAGTCGATTCTTGCGCATTATTATTTATCGACGATCAAACAATAACAATCACTATTTCACTATGTACAAGTATGACTACGGTACAGTGGGATTCTTCTAACCTTCTCTCCTCTACTCATATTCCATGGGTGTTCCAGAGTGGAAGAGTGTATGTCTCGTAGGCAGTTTCCTCAACGTGAGATCGATCGTGAACCACTCCAATCCAGTCCAATTCGAGGGCGAATGGACCATCCATTCGATCCATTAGAGTTATCGAAAGAGAACTGAAAGACGAGGGTTAACTGGGATCATATAAATAGGATAGAGTAATCCCTCACCTAACATCCGTGAGCGAGACACTCTGCTGTCTATCCTGAATTCGACCAGCTACAGTGTGGAAGAACCTGCAGGCGATAACGGTGATGCACCCGTGACTACCGTAAACCTCCTTCCTACCGTACTCCCATCCTTCCTACCGTACTGACTTGCTGAATGGAATCCTCTCGTACTGCCAGTATGGTCCCCCATGAGTGTGAAGAGGGAATGAGTATGAGTCACCCCATGTCATATCAATTGCCAGAGGAGAATGAAGCATCACTTTGTAGCTGCGACCATCACCACGGCACTGAAGGGGGAGAAGGGAGGATGAGAAGGGAGAAATACACAACTGTCAGTGATAACATCTTTAGATCGAATCACTTCCTTCCGAGAGAGAATTGTATTCAGTTGAACCATTTCAGTTTCACGAGTTCATGAATACCTTCCTCTTCCCATTCACTTTTGTTTATGTTGAGAGAGAACTATAGTAAAAAAAAACATTGAATACCATTTAGCTGTTACCTTTATCATGAGATGCGAGTAGTTCATCCACTGTGTGAAGTACTTGCGACGGTTGAAAGCTGCCTATGAGTACCAAACTTTAATTACGTTTACGGAAACTCGAAAATCTCGATTGCCTCTGTCCTCTAAAGCTTTGCATCTGGAGTACACATCATTGATATAGCGATATTGGTGAAAATAGGATACAAATAAAACAGTGAAAATAATGCAAACCTTATCCTCCAACTTTATGGTAGCATATCCCGCCCTTTCAACTCGTCCATCTTTCACTATGACAGATGAAAGATTCCCACTGAAATGTTGCTCGTTCCAATCCATTCCACCTTCTATAAACCACTACTCAGTTCAAGTTATCACATTATCCCATCATTTTTTGATTGATTCGATGAAACCCAGAAATACAATAAACAAAACCCCACAGTACCTGAAAACAGCAGTTCCTCGATGAGTGGGATCGAATCTGACAGAGGAGAATCCTTCCTTCCAATCTGAGTCACACCCAGTGTGCCATAATGATATCTCCTGTAATATTTACAATCCCCACAATTCATATTCACAGTTCGAATATCTCCCTTACTGCATCTTTACACAGTCAACATAAAAGTTCCATCCGATTTCTAGCTCACATAAATTTCTAATAAAATGTTCTTTACCTCGGGTGTCCTGAATCGATAATCCGCTCTCGCCTCGTCATCCTATAGCCAATGACATATTATGATTAATTTTTATTATTTTCAGTAATTATCAATCGATAATCACTCCAGCTCTCGATCTCTCGTACTCACCTTCAGTCCTCCGAGTGCCTCTAGGATATCCGTTTTCTCGACTGATCCTCTGATCGAAGAAATCTCCTTCCCGAGTTTCTACAAAATAAAACTCGTTTCGTAAAAAAAAAGAAGGAAATAACAAGCATATGAAATTGGTTGATGAACCATACCTTAAATTCCTTCTTGAATATTTGTGGTACATCCTTGATGACTTCCTTCACATCCATCTCCCTATCATCCCATCCTTCCACTCCCTAGGAAAACAGAGATCATGAGAATAAATATCATGCAATAAATCGATTGGATGGATCAGATATCGTATCAGATCATCTAGATAGTCTAGTTTCCTTTATACCTTTAGATTGGGAAAGGCGATATTGGTGGGAACTCCGAATCCACCAAAGAGAGTACTGAAGAGGAATAAAGCTCAGTTACGATTGCCCATAATCAAATATAGTATTTTTTTTAAATTAAATAAAATATAGTAATCTCATATAAAAACAGACAATTCTTTCATCAAAGCGTTTAGAAAGGAATAAATCTACGCACGGTTTTTCGGTCTCTCCTTCCTTCAGCTCATGTGATATAACCTCATCGTTCTTCTTGCCCGTTCGAGTTGGCGCCTTCTGAATAAAGAAAGGCTATAAACCACTTTCATCTTTCAGGAGAATTTTAGTAACGGCAGTGAAGGGATTTTCCATCCATATCTCCACTCACATCAGATGTTTTCCTCCTCTGTACTCTCATCACTTTACTCGCTGTCCTTGCAGCACCGACCAGTCTGCGACTGCTGTGCAATAAGCAAACTGCAGCAGTCGCAGCCATTCCACCGATGATCTACCCTGTTGCGACTTAAATCGTAAAATTAGTTATAGTTTAATTTGTATAAATCAAACTATGTTTAACAGCATATACCCAATCGATTGCACTTGTTTAAAAACATTATAATGAAGTAACTCGTTGGTTCCATACCAGTTGTATTTCTGAATCGGTAATACTTATTAGACTTTATTCCCCTCTACGAGAGATAAACATTCCAACTGGAAAAGAACGAGAAACAACCTTTGTACAAGTGACTCGAATGATCTACCGAGTCCATGAACGCTACGGTTCTACAACACAACGACTCTACTTCGTCCTATAGCAGGATCGGTAAGTAGGATTATTCAGACAAGATGAAAATGCAAGAATTCATAGAGAAAGTGGTGGATTGACTAGATTTATAACCCAGTCGACACCGTTCTGCTAACCGAGACGATAAAGATACTGAATGGGATTGATCAATAAAACTTATACTCGAGTTAGGGTAAATTATCTAGCTGAAAGAGATATCGAACAAGCTCTATGAACCTGGGAATTTGGAGATATTGCTGGACATAACTAATCATGTGTGTGACGCGAGACCTGACCCACTATGACTGGGTGATTACGGTAATCCCATTATGCTGGTTCCTTCACTTGCTTCTGTCTTCTGTCTGTATTCGTCGTGAATATCTTCGTCTTTGAATGGAGGGGAATGTATAACTCGAGGTCCACCTGGAAAGGAAAGGATCATATCACCCATCTCATCTTTTGTACCACTGTTTATCAATTCTAGGATACTTTCAAACAAGTTCAGTAACTGGATAACAACTTGTAAATCACTCGTGCACGGGAATGAGTCATTTAAAACCTAGACGTTTCCAACCCTTGCATACTATTGAAAACACATTTGACTAATTTAAAACTGTGGTAGAACTCCATAGAGTAATATTAAATCACGGAATATTGATAAACAACGAGCTACTAAGGATCTTATACCAGAATAATCAAATGACGTGCTGACGTCTACTTACTATTATTTTAAACCATAAATAAATTCGATCCAACTTACCCTTTCTCCATCGATAACATGGGGTCGTTGCTGTAGTGCTTGGGTTGCGCTATCTGCTCTATCGAAGGTCAGAGAGGCAAATCCACGATGGAGACCGGTTTGAGCGTCCTGAGAAGGAACATTGTCAAGATGTTAAGTGTGTAAAATTTATAGAAAGAGTGAACAGCGTTCGCACAACAGTCTTCATTTAACTGCGATTCATTAATGATCGATATATAGAAAATTTAAATAACTTCTGAATCCAATAATCATGTGACTATTACATCATTCTGAGTCATGTTCAAACAACACGAAGATCGAGGAACTCACGAAATACATATCTATACTGCGGACGGTACCATATCGCGAGAAGTATTTCTCGATTTGCGCTGAAATCACGCCATTTAAGAGATGAAACAACAGCTGACAAACCCAAACTCAAACGAGGTGAATTGAATGTAACTCACCCTTGCCGGTGACCCACTTGACGTGAGTGAGATAGAGCGTCTGAGGAGTCGACGACGTCGGAATAGACGACGAGACTGCACTATAACAGCGTCGGGCGAGCGTGAAAACCCGTCCAGAACTCGCTGCCATAACTATGACCCGCAACTGCAATGCAACTGTTATGACGATAATGGGGGGGGGGGGGGTAACACCCATAATAGAGAGTGTACTCTAAAGGGCGAACAGAGGGTATGATAATAAACGTGAATGGTCAACAATTATCAGCTATTTCATCAAACAAAAAAACAAAGAAATTAACTGAAAGTGAAACTATTTGCCGGTCATGTGCGTAACCTTTAGTTGAAACTATTTGCCGGTCATGACCGTAACCTTTAGAGTTGGGTGGTATCGCTCTGTCATACTTCATAAAAATAAAATTTAAAAATCCACATTTATTAAAATTTTGTTAGCGATTCTTTTTTTTCTTATGGAAATGCTCAGAAGTGAAGTCATTCATAGCTTTGATGGATCATTGAGGGTTCAGAGTTCATGTCGTTTCTTCACAGATTCCAGGTAATGTTTGATCTACCCCCATTCTCTCCGAAGATCAAACTTATCAACGAATAACCAGTTGAATCAAGAGTGCCGAGGGACGAAATTATCACCAGTGAGTGTAAGCTGCTTAGATAGTTGCTGTAAATATCTCCCTTGTGCCATCTGTATCCCCTCTGCCATCTTCTCAACAAACTCCTCTTCATCTACAAATACCCTGCCGACTCCCTCAACTCCACCCCTTCTCTTACCTTCCTCTCAGAGTCACTTCTTGATTCACGTCTCCATTCACTTACCGTAATCCTCTCCTTCTTCCAGAATGAACTCTGTCTGCATCGTCCTCGCTGCTCTCGCTGCAGTCATCTGCGCCCAGACGGTGAGACTTTCCCATTCCTCGCACTAGCACACCACCCTCTTACAGTACCCTCAGCAGCAACAGGTCGCTCAGCCCAACAACCAGTTCAGGCAGTACACCACCGCTAACAACCAGGTACTGTAATTTTTTTTTACAGTAACCCTCAAATATTGATTTATAAATCTAACTGTAATCTTACAGTACCAGCAGCAGCAGTATCCTCAGCAGTACAATCAGCAGCAGCAACAGCAGTTGTACAACCAGAACCAGCAGTACCAGGTAATCAATAATCACCCATTCAATCGACTACCGTAACCGATTGCCTACAGTACCCCCACCGTCCTCTTTTCAGACGACGCAGAACCCTTACTACGCCAATACCCAGACCAGCAACCTCAACAGACAGTACGACCAGAATGGTGAGAAAGATCAAAGATCAATCGGAATTGTTCTGATCGAGCACAAATGTTCTGTTACAACATGTGTCTAGAGAAGATCGACGATCATCTGTAGTGTTTTCCTTCATGCTCTCAACTATCGTCTTACATCAAACACAATTCGCCTGAAGGGAGGCTAAATATCGAACCGCCCTTTACTTTGTCACTCACTCACTCAAATCTCTCTCGTGACCTCTTTCCTCTTCTGTTTGCTTCCCATTTCTTGACGATCCACGGCAAAAAGACAGAGGAACGAAAATAGAATATTAGAATGTTAAGATGAGGGTTCAGTACTTTACCTCAGAGATCAAAGATCAAACTGTTCCAGGCCAAGTCTTCTTCAACTCTGTCTCTACCACTTCTGCCTCTCTCGCTCTTCTCTCTTCTGCGGCTGCTTTTCTTCTCTTGTAGATTCCCTCCATCAAAAGTGTACATTTCGGTTGAAAACAAACGTGGTTTTGTCATCGTTTCTTTCCGCAGATAAACTATTGTTTTGTACGACTTTGCATCGCACGAAACATACTATTGTTACGGGGATCCGGATCTATGAGGGAGATCAACCGTGGGTCATTCATTCTACTAGTGTTCCTCTGAGATGATTGGAATGCTCATCCATCTCCCTCTTCTCTTCTCCCAAACACACGCGGAAATTGCAGGTAAGAAAACTGTTTCTGACGCATTTACTAATGACTCAGTGAGAAAAAGAGAAATGGGTTTCACACGCCAGTGATTCCCATCATTTCGTGAAAGACAATATAGCAATGAGTCATGTCATTGATAGTATTCTACTGCTTTCAAAATACTTCTGAAGGGGGGGGGGGGGTGGATCTTCTTGAAGTGTGGCGCGGGAATCGACTCAATGTGCGGGTGTTTGTATAGTGGAAGCAGTAGAAAGGAGTACAATACTGTTGGGGAAAGTGGAGTCAAAGGAGAGAAAAGGCTGAAGAATGATAGGGAATCGAACATTTCACTGATAACTGCAGCTCCATTGTAGCCGATGTATTCATGATGCGATCGGTTCCTTTTTAGTCCATCCATACTGGTATCTACGTCAAACCACACATCAGATACCATCGTTCTCATCCCCCCCTCCTTTCTTCCCATTGACACTCACAAATATTTGTGAACTCTTCACTAGACGAGTCATCGGATGATGAAAACGGTAGCTTGTTGGTGACAAAAAGTTCACAGACATATGAATAGCATGGTTCGATGAATTATCAGCATTATTTTAGTGCAGGAAGCAGTAAAGCCGTCATTCAGTCCAGAGACTCCATTCATGTATGCAATTGATGTGGGAAGTCCAGAATCGAAGGTGAGATCGGATTGGGGGAAGTTAACGAATGGAGATTCAATTGAGTATTCGATGCGTGATCTGGGCCCTCCTCCTCCTGAATTACCTCTTGATCTACTGGAGAAATTGAGACAAGAAGCGGAGAAATCACCAGAGGGAAGAGTTGTTGGAATGGATGTCAGAATAATTGCTGGTTTCTCACCCCAGGAGAATGGAGGAAAGGCTGGAGGTGCGATTTTGGAATCATTGTTCTAAAATTGAACTCTTTTATAGGAAGCAGTCACTCGGTTGAAGCCCTCAAGCACTTCACTCTCAATAAGATAATGGAGCATCTTCCGAGAACATTTCTCATTCCAGATGATAAGAAGAAAGAAGAGAACAGTGAGTAGAAAACAATGAGAAATCTAGTTATTTATCTGTAGAACAAAGTGAAGTTAGCTGATTCTTGTCTTATCACAACAGTTCTGACTCTGTTTCACTGATTATCAAACAGTCGTACTAATCTCCCTTGAGAGAATAGCTCTGTTCTCATGGCTTGTACGAGTATCGAAACTTCCTTTGTTTGTTGTATCTACTGATAGATCATCCGGATTCCATTGATCCACTCCATTCCTTCTAATCACTTCAGAAGACGTCTTCATCAAACCCGACGATCGCAAATTTCCATTCATCTACGATATTCGATATTGGAAGGGAAAATCAACTCAATGAAACTGGAAAATTCGAGATAATCTGTAAATAAAGCCGAATGAACTTCAAGAATTACTTCTCCTCTCTGTAAAATTCTATGTGTTATTTGCTCAAAGAATTCTCTGAATTACTTGATACGAAGTTCAATACGAATCATCTTGGATTACATCGAGTATAGTTTCCGCTCGAATTGTTTGTATTAAAAGCTTGAATGGTCACAAGGTTTATTGTTTCTAACAGAGACTCGATGCCAATTGGTACACAAATGGGGTGAAATATCTCATGAGAAGTCATGTATGTACATAAATATGTTGATGACTGACGTTGATTACGATAGATAAAGAGAAGAAGACAGAGAGATCATCTGATTGGTCCATCAATGTCCATTCTGGATTCCATTCCCATTGGCAATGATGGTGGCCCCCACTGCATGGCCATTCCCTATCACAGTCTGGCCATTATTGCAGCCATTGCAGCCAAGAGGAGAAGAGAGAGGAACCTTTGAGTCCCCATTCATCTGAGCTGCAGCTGCTGCAGCCTTCTTTGGACTCCGACAGAAGAAGGAACGAATGGAACAGAGGGCATTCCTTTTGGGAGATCGGTTCGAGGGGGCGGAAGCAGCGCGTAACTGAAGGAATGTACTATTGCTTATCCTTTTTATAACATTTCGTTGCGATAAATCAATAAACTGATAAATGCATTGAGCAGACGTGTGGAACTCAAATAAATACGAATTTCGAAGTATGAACTCCTTGATTCCCCCTACCTTCATCTCCACAATCCTTGCTTCTTCTGCATTCTCCCTCTCTTTTCTCTCTTCCTCGGCTGCAGCTGCAGCTGCTTCTGCTTGCTGCAAGGATAACATTTAGCAGACATTTAGAAATTTAAACGGGGGCAAAAATTATTATAAAGTACCGGTTCAGTATTATTTTTCCAGTTTTGTCAGTGCTGAAAGTTACTTTTTCTTTATTTTTTAAATATAGTTTCCTCATGTTTTCTAACCTCATATAAATGGATATTCTTCAATCTATCCATTGCAGCCGCTCTTTGCCTGTCGATTTCACCCCTTCGTCTCTGTTCCTCCTGCAATTTTGTAATTTCTAATTTTCTTTTCTAAAATTTCTTTTTGTTATTCCCCTCTCCCTCCTCCTCCTCTCTCTCTCTCTCCTACGCCGTTCATTCCTCTCCTCCAGTCCATTCATCTCTCTTTCCCCACGGGATTCTTTTCCCTGGCTATCGTTCATTGCTCCTTCTTTCTCTTTCGATTATTTCCATTCTCACCAGTCAGAAGAAGGGAGAGATTGAGTGGAATGGGGAGAGGAATGAACTCTTCTCACATATATCAATCTCCCACTCCCATTGTTCCTGACACCTCATCTCCACTCTCTCGTTTTCCCTTAATCTCTCGTCTTCTCTGATCGACGAGAGATCGAGGAGAAAAGAGAGGACGAATCTCTTCTAATCTTCGTCCACACTTCAATTTGATTGGTCTCTCTAGCTCAACGAAGGAACGTCAGAATGACTCATGACAGACAGAGATTGGGAAGGATTTCATCCATCAAACTTCAATCTCAGTGGTAATTGGATAATCCTTGAACAATACCTCAATCATTTCGAGTTCCTTCAATCTCTCTTGTCTCTTTCTCTCCCTCTCCTCTGCTTCTCTAGCCATTCTCTCCTCTCTCTCAACCAGCCATCGCTCCCTCTCTGCTGCCTCCGCCTCAGCACGACGCTTGTCACCTGCACTTTAATCATTTATTTTAATTCTATAAACTATCCAAGAATGATCAGTGACCGCTGATCATTCATCATAATCTAAGTAGAAGTATCATAATCTAAGTTCTCAATATGACGAAGTTGGACTGTGACAAGCGGAAGGGAAGAAGAAGGGGTGGAAGACACAGATTCCCACGTGTAGAGGGGGGGGGGGGGGAATAGCTGACCACTCATGCATAGTCTTCCCTCCTCTTTATACGTCGCCTGATTGAATTCACCCCTGATGATGGCTGCCTCGTCACGGAGAATCGACTGAACACACGACCATTTGTATTGGATATTGGTAATGGAATAGATTAATGGCTTAATAATGACATGGGAGTACAAATGAACCTCTTCAGACTCACCTTTTCCCTCTTGAGATCATCAATGATTTCCCTCACGAGTTCTGCTGTTTCGCTCTCCTCTCCAGTGATTATTATCGACTGTGTCGGAAAAGAGAGAATCGTATCGTTTTCCCATCAGTATTTTCTTCATCGAACAGTCAAAAGGGGCCACAGTCTTTCCTCTTTTCCCCCAATACAAAATCTCGATTTCCGTGTGGGAGCACCTACTCTGCTTTATGTGTATGGGGTTGCTTTCGTGAGAGTCTCAGATGAAAGAAAGAAGCAGGAACTGTACTGTTCAGTTCAGTCCAAAGATCAAAGATCACTTATTCACCTCGAGTGATTGCATCTTCTGTTTGAGCATCTTGATGTGTTTCTTCAGATGTTCATATCGCTCATCCAAATATTCCAGACGATCTTGGAACTGAAATATACTATGATATAGGAGAGATTCCCATATGGAGACATGCAAAAATAGAGGAAACCGTGGAAATCTTGCATCATTGAACAGGTTTATCCCCTCACGATCGAATAACTGAGTACCAAGTGTATCTCTCAATCTTCTCCTTACGTGTAACTCCTTCCATCTACGTGTCCATCCACCTCCTTCTCTCCTTCTCCCCATCCCCCCTCCCCCCCCCCCCCCCCCCCCTGTTTCCCCTTTCGTCCCCCAGTTTCTATCGCCCACCACTATCACATTTCCCATGACGTCCAACCCTCCCGACTGGGATCTAAATTTGATTTCCCATTCCCATTCCCCCGAAAATTTAAGAGTCAAAATTTTCAAGCCCCGACAATTGAATCTGTTGAGATCCGAGATTCTTTTGACTCCTTGACAATCGGATAGTGAGGGAATGATTTGTATGAGTTTATTGTCTCATATATCAGTCTGATGAGAGGTACTGAATGAGTGAGGAATGAAGAAGGATGAAGAGGGGGAGGGACACTTTTATGACTGGCCACTGGAGACAACAGAGGAGAAGAGGGATGAGGAGGGAAACAACATCTGCTGATTTGTTGAGGACGAACACATATTTGCAGCCTTATGACTAGTTTCTTCCCTTGGAGATGAGCCCCAACTACCATCCGGATATTAGTAACGTGTGCAGAAGAAGAGAAATGACCGATTGCAATGATTCCATCGTATTTTGAGTCGATTTGTTTTCGTGCGTTAAGAGAAGAAAAAGGCCTCAGAATATACACGAACTTGAGAGAAAGCAGTGAATTTCTCTTGAGGATTCGAGAAGGGTCAACACTCCTTGTGCAACCATTCTCGTGCTTTCATGATATATTTTTGTGATATAAAATAAATATAATATTTCTTGCCTCAGGCATGAGTCCGAGTGTATCGTCGTCCTCGTCTGTCTCCTCTATAGATTGACTGATTTTCCGAGTAGCCGCTCGATTTCTCCGTTTTCTCTTCGGTGTCGATTCAGCCTCAGAAGCAGGAAGAGACTCATCGACTCCACATTCCCATTTCTGAAAAGTCACCAAATAAATTAAAGATAATTAAATAATAAATAATTGCAGTGGTTCATGAAATCATTGAAATGATACCTGAGAAAGAAAGGATTGGGTGAGTAATAGCTTCATAGCAGACTACCAAAGGGAGAGAGAGAAACAATGGGGAGGAGCCACTCAAATATCACGATCTATGGCTGCGCACGCATAGATTATTCTAAACCTGGTGCACCAAATGAATAATTCTGTTGTCTTTTGCCGTGCCTGGTCTTAGGGTACAAAATAAGCGCATTTCCATTATTTTTGATTCAAAATTCAGTGGAATTCACATGAATACACTAGAGTTCTCGAACGAAAACAAAAACCATTTAGCGAAAAATAGCAGAATACCCGTTCATCCCTAAATTGATGTATGAGCACCTTCGTGGGAGATCTCAATGACTAGACAGAGGAGATTGAGAACTAATCAGAATTCAGGGGAGAGAGAAGTGGGGGGAGGGGGGAGAGGGGGGGGGGGGTGAGTAGGATTGAAGGCTGACTGAGTCGAACGGCTTTGAGGAAAAATGGTTAAGATTGGTGGAGAAAGGGGGCAGAAGAAAGAATGAGAGAGGTCGGAGGAATCAAAATGGAGAATGGCTGTCTATACTTTAGACTGACTACTCATAACTACTCATAACAAGACGGGAAGGATATCTGAGAAGGTGTGAGGAAGTCCTGAGAGGCTGAAAAATGAAAAAGCGGAAGGGTCCTCTCTATTTATCTCTCCCCCCCCCCTCCCTCTCTCCCTCCTCCTCCTTCTCTTCCCCCACACGACAAATCAACAGCTGATCTGTCCAGAGGAAAAGAAGAAGAGAAATGATGAGATGAGAGAAAGAAGGGAATCGAGAGAGAAAAGAGGAAGACGAACATAGAGCAGGAACAGGTCAATTTTGGAGCGTGAGGGCATTTATCATGTGGTGACGAGGAGAGAGAAGAGAGAGGAGAGACTTCACTAATGAATATCCCACGCGATTCGGACGAACGGGAGAAAGAATTGGTCTTACGAGAACAAAAAAATGTGGTGACTGCCTGAGAATGGACCAAACAATGCGGAGAAAACGTAAACAGAAGAGTGGACTGGAGAAGTTCTGAGGAATATGAGAGAGATTATGGAAGGGGAGAAACAAGGGCAGTCGTGTCAATGGATGGAATCTGAAGGAGATAGCACTCTTAGAAGAGGAACAAATAATCCGGGTAAGTCAATGCCATTGAGATTGAAATGTGACACCAACCCACTGAACAAACTATATAATTTCATAATTGTTGAAGTCATATAATAAAAGTGGAATAGTGCATTGGTCGTGTTGATCCGACCACCAAGACACTTGTGGTGGCAGAGAATAGCAGAGAGAAGAGAGATTGGATGGATTGGCATGCGACTACCATATCAAATATCCCCATGCCTCTCTCAGAATAAGGAAGGTAGACGAGTGACTCAATAGAGATCGAGAATGAGAAGAAACTAGAGAATTTCCCATGTCACATGAAGGAAGAGAAACAATGGAGTAGGCGGAGGATGGATGGTCTGAGAGAGGAAGATGCAGTCCAAGTATTTGAAGAATGGAAGGAATACAGGAGGAGGAATGAGCATAGGAATAATCTGGATAGAGAAGGGTGTCTATCTCACTCACTCCTCTCACTTGGAGTCGTGTTTGCTGGAGTAGAAGTAGTAGAATAAGAGTGGAGAGGGAGGGGGAGGGGGGGGGAAGGCTTGCCACTGGCCAGGAATCAACAAGTCACACAGGCGAGAAGGCTCATTGTCGGCTTGAATTTCAGCAAAAATGAGCAAAAGGAGTTGCCCATGGCTGGAATCGAACCAGCGTCGCCACGGCCACAACGTGGAGTACTAACCACTATACTACATGGGCCGATAGCAAGAGCTCTAAGAATCACTCAAGTTCTCGCGCCGCGTGGTCTTTGGCTGCTCTTTCCATCATCGACGGATTAGACTTCCAACAATCGCAATGGTTTCTGGGAAAGTCGCACGCCCCACCCCCCCCCCCCCCCGGGAAGCTGCAGAGGAGGAGACGAGGGACAGGGAGGAAGGAGGGGGAGGAGGGGGAGGCTAGAAAAGCCAGGACGAAGAATTCCGCAACAAGAGGGAGGAAAATATGGAATGAGGAGGGGCGAGATTATTATGAGTCTCGAGAGATCGAAGAGAAGGAAGGAGTCACTGAAGAGAATTGGTAGAAGACAGAAGGAGGGAGGGAGGATAGGGAACACAAAAGGAAGGAGGAAGAATGAAATGTGATATGACAGGAATCGGAAGGGATATTGATGATGGATTCAATTGAAGAGTGAGAGAAGAGGAAGAATGTATTCATTTACAGTGAGAGTCTTCTAGGGAATTACTGTGCAGTTCCAACTGTCAATCAAATAAAGAGACTGTCTATTCCAGGAGTTCTCCTGTTCATTCTCGAATGAGTCTTCTCGAAAGAACCTTGGTATCTTATCAGAGATCGTCTGGAACTTTGATCAAAAACATTGTCTGTTTAGTGTTTCACAGACTCTCCGGTACACAGACAGAGTAGAAAATGGGCACCGTTGATAAGACTGTTGATAGGGAGAGGGGAGAGACACCAAAAATGAACGAGAAAGGGACTGATTGATAAGGGAGATTGCACAATCAGACCATTGCATGATCACGCTCCCTTCATCTCACACTCATTCTTCGCGTCTTCTTCCTTAATTACTCTTAAATGACTCTTCAGCAATGCTTCTTCGGATATTCCCCTTGTTTCTTCTACTAAACATCGGATTGGCAGCTAAGATTCTCTTCATCAATACATGGCACAGCAAGAGCCATCAAGGGACAATGAAAAATCAAATGGAGAAGTTAGTTATTTATTTATACACTTATTTTGTTTATTTAATGCGCAAATACGAGGGAACTCCTGAAAATGAATTGTTGACATTGTTTATGGGGTACTCTGAACAGTCTAGAATCCCTGTCTCCTGTCTATCCAATCCCATTGTATCTCAGTCCTCTCTTCTCTAACGTCAAAACAGTGGTGGAAGTGACCCCCTGGGGTAAAGAGAGAGAGAGAGAGAGAGAGAGAGAGAGAGAGAGAGAGAGAGAGAGAGAGAGAGAGAGAGTACGGAGAGACGAAAAGGGAGAAAACAGGACTGATAAATGGGTAGAGTAGAAGACGCATTTGATAGGGCATCATAGGATAAAGAGAAGTGAACCAGAGAAGGACAGAAGGACTTTAGTTGTCAACAAGAGAACTCAGGTAGATGAGACTGAGAAGTGAAAGGATCGTATCACTATTCGAGTAGAGATGGAGAGAGGGGTTAGATCCCTCGAGAGGACCCCGTTGTTTCTTTCTTCTCTGCTGATTTCTGACCACAAATGCTGTTAGAGTACGCGGTTGTAAAGAGAAAAGAAGATAATGGAATTTGAGGGAGTCAGGAAGAACAAAATTCTTTTTTCTCAGCCGCTTGCCAAGCAAAAGTTAACTTTGAAGGCACAAACGCGTCTCACGTCTAATCAAATGTCAAGGAGGTTGAAGAAGAAAAAATTAGAGTTTCATTGACGATCGAAGTGGCTAAAAACAATAAAAGTGTGCAACAACCTAGCGACTTCAGTGTGGAAAGAAGAGGGAGAGGGAGGATTATAAAACTAGCGGCAGAAACTCCAGATGCGAAAACGAAAGGAATTAAAGGAATGATGCATGCTTCCCTCTCCTGATCCCCTTATGAGAGCGAGAGGAGGGGGGAGGGGGAGGGGGAGGGGGGAGGAGGGGGGGGGGGGAGGGGATGGCGTGTAGCCGATACGAACACCCATCAATCAATCCCACTTCGACACCCTTCGAAGCATTGGGAAAACGAGAGAAGAATGTGTTGTATTTCCGCTCTATTTCCCCCTGAGTCAACTGGCTTCACTCCTTCTCCACTCCGTTCATGAGAATGTTCTCTCTTCTGGAAATAATTCCCCCTTCTGGCTCTCCATTTCCCTTTCCAACCACTTGGAACGACCAAGTTGAGGATGAGGAAGGATAATTGGAATGAGGAAGATGAGCAGTTCCCAGAGGTTATTGAATGAAGACAATCGTATCAAGATGGAAATGTCTAAGAAAAAAGAAAGGAATGAGTGGTATAGACGATGGGACTGTGATAATGAAGTGAAGGAAGAAAGAGAAGAGATGGAGAGATAAGCTGAAGGGGTTCTTCATTCTTGGGTGCTGACAAGTCAATGGGAGAGAGCCCGAATTCGATGTGTTACGCAGCTTCCAAATAAGTGAAAGAGAGATCTCAAGGGAATTGAAGTGAGAAGGGGAGAAATACACAGAGAGTCAGTGCAAGGACCAATGGACTGAAGCTGTTGAGAGTGATCCTGATGAAGGAGAGGATGGGGAGGGGAGAGGGAGGGGGGGGGGGAGAGGAGGAGGGGAGTGATTCCACTGATCTGCAGGGGGGACCTGCCTTCTTTACCTTCTCTTTATGGAGAAACTCTTCGCCAATGAACACGAACAAAGGGAAGAAGTGATGAGGAGAAGAGAAGAAGAAGAATAAAGGTGAAGGGAGTGAAAGAAGGAGAGGAGATGGGGATGAGGCTGCAGTTGTCATATTGTCTCCCCTCCATCCTAACCATCTCTTCTCATCTCTTGTCTCAGCTGGTCTCTCATCGTCCCTTTCCCATTCCCCCTGGCACAAAACTAGAGATTCGCACTGCTTCCCATTGGCCATGTGATCGCCCCTGGGGGCATGAACTGGAGTGGATGAATGGAGAGGAGGGGGGATGGGGGGAGGGGGTGGAGGGGGATCAGATATGCATGAGGAGAGGGCCATCTACAGATGATGATGCACTTGACACGCTTGGAAGAAAGTTTCTGCAGTCCCTTCCTGGTTTCTTCAGAAAACAAAGCAAATATGGGCTTTAAATTATGTTTCGAAGAGTATATGAATGGCGAATATGAATGGCGCTGATAATTGTGATAAACGTTTGAAGCTCTTTCGGATTGTGCTCCGGCAACAGTTCAGTTCTTTGAAGTGGATAGAGAGAGAATGAACCTGGTTGATGGTGATTCCTCCCTCTTCCTCTTCGATCACTTCCAACACGAAATCCCCGTCGATTGGCATTATTCGCTGCAAAATTAAAATTAATTATTTTTTGAAATTGCCGGAAGTGCGCGATTCCGACAAGGAAGCTCAGTAAAAATTATTTTCAACGCTAAAGCTAAGAATATCAAAAGCGTCGAAGAATTACATTCGCTGCAGTGACTACAAGCGATTGTACAGTAATTGATAAAAATGGGAAGGAAAAGTGAATAGAAGATTGATCAGCGAAAGTAAGATGGTTGCAGTCAGAGATGAAAGACGAAGAGACATTTAATAGGGGATGGAGGAGGGGGGAGGGGGGATGTTGAAATGGGAGCCAGGATTGGGAGATGGATCCTATGGATATCGAAGCAAGGAATATGGGCGTGTCATCCGACGAAGAGAAGAAGAAGAAGAAGACCTCTCGCTCTGTGTGAACTTTGACCCAAGAAGGGAGAGACATAGAGGAGGATAACAACTATCTTTCCAGAGTGGAAATGAGTCAAGTTGATGGGAGAGATGGGAGAGTAGACAGATGTCATGAGAATATCTCCCCCCCCCCCCCCGATTGGAAGAAACGCCGAGGTCCAAAACACGCCCGAAATGGGCAATTCCAACTGAGAATTCCCCATATTGAATCCGGAAGGAATTCGATAGATGAGACACGATTTATGTTGCTTTGTGTCGATGGGAGCATACCTCTGAAGGAGGAAGGAGGGTCTCCCAAGGGAGAAATCGGGGGATATCTGGACATTCATTCGTCCCCCGAGCACAGTACATCATCCCCACCTGACAGATTGGAGAGATGTGAAGGGAAAGAGGCAAAAAGAGAATATGCAGAGAAATGGAGAGATGATCATAATCATTGTCAGATTGGTCCAGAGGAATCACTCAGTTGCCATTCTCAATCTAGCATTCTCTGACATTGGATCGGCAGGGAAAGGAGTCGAGGTAATAGAGAAGGAGTGGGGAATACTAATGAACTAATATCTTCAGATGTATACATCCATCGTCACCGCGAAAGACGTTGACTTCGACATGTCCGGGGTGCGAATATTTCTTATTTTCGTTCTTTGTCTAATACGTGACTCACCAAAAAAACAAGCCGTTCTGAAATTTCTAAACTCATTTTTGCAATCAGTGTGAAACAAAAAAGGAATGTGGTCGCCTATATTCCACATGGAAGGAGAGTACTCTCCAGATATACAATAATATCATGCTGAACTAAGAGTACTCTCCTTCCTCACTACTAATCCCCTTCCTTCTCATCAGGTAGCGGATCTCTTCTGGAACGAGGAAATGTCAGCCTGGACCTACTTCATGCCCTGTACAATAGCAGAATCCTTTCTCAAGTCTTCTCTTCAATCAGGTCCTTCTCTATCTTCCATGCCCCACTTCAATCCAACACGCTTTCACATGCAGAAAAGTGCTGCAAAATCGAGAAAACACGAGAGAAATGTGACGGAGACACACTAAAAATAGGAGGGAGTCACGTCGCTTCAAACTTGGCTGAGCTTTCCTGTTGTCTTTGTGAACGGTGGAATGACAATAGAACTGCCCCCTCCATCCCCCCTCTCCTTCTGTTCTATCCTTAGTTCCCATTGACTATCGCTCCTTTGATGAAAGGGAAGAAGGGCGTCTTCAAAGAATGGAGGCCTCATTGGTCGACTATTCATCCATAAGAGACGTTCTTTCCCTTCTCTATTCTCGCCCCCTCAATCCAATTGGGAGTATCTCTCTCAATCCACTCAGGATCACACATCGTCTTATGATATTTCGAGAGCTCATCTTTCACTCGACCACTTTCCAAAAAATCTGAATGGGTATAAATAAAAGAGGAACGCTGAATTTCTCAAACTTTTTCAAACTCAATTGGAAAGTTTGAAAAGGCCTATCAATTGTGAAAAGTACATGGAACTTCAGAAGCTCTCAACAAGGTTCTCTCTATTCATTGGCACGTCGCTCTCGTCGATGAACTATTCGCATCTGCGGGAGGTTAGCAATATTTTTGATATTAATTAATTCCTTTCGAAAAGAACCCTCTTGTTTCAATATTAATTCTCGAACAGGAGTGATCGCTGAGTCTCTTAACAGACGACATGGCACCAAGATTGGAATATACGCTACCACCGGTGGGCTTGGACACGTTTTCAAGTTTAGATTCAGGAATGAATGATGGTATTTTCAGAGTTTTATGATATGTTCTCTGTACATCGGGGATTGGGTAGAAATCCCGTCATTGTACCCAAGTGAGCTTCGTCGGTCTATAATGGGTTGCTGTAGCAAAATTAGAGATACCACTGGAAGGGGTTACTTGATTGAGTATGTTTTGTCTCCATGAGCTCAATCTGAATCAAAACGAGTATAAAATGTATGCAGCCACTATGTGCGTGGATATGATCTTCAATCGAAGGTCGATCAATTCTACTATCGACTCAAGCAGACAAAAGATGCAATAGTGGAGATCATATGGGCCCCGGTTAGTCCAATCACTTCAGAAAAGACAGGAATATTTCTTATTAAGGTGGTTGATCTCGTTCATTCAATGGGAGGTGCACATTTGGATGTTGAATTGACCCTATCGAGTCTTTATAAAGTGAGTTTCAAACACCGTTGAACCTGTGATGTTTCGAAAAAATTATTTCCTGCACACCAATACATTTTTTAAAGCGTGCACTGATAACAGTAACTGATTTCCCACGAACTCTTCGAAGACCGACGACAACTGATCATCGAGTAGTACCCACGGGAGAGTCTTGCAAAGGTATGCGAGATTAGGTGCCTAAATACTCAAAATGTGGCAGGTGCATCTACCCTCGAGGAACCCTACAAGAACTTCGTGGAAGATCCCAAGTCGAAGGGAACGATTTACGTCGCTTTCGGTAGTCTTGTCCAGTGGGATTCAGGACCAAGAGAGGTCATTTTCATTCTCTTCAGATTTTCGAAATGATAATTTTCAGCTTCCGAACATTTTCATTCGTGCTTTCAATCAACTAAGTGACTATCGCATCATCTGGACTTACAGTGGAAGGAAATTAGATGAGAAGGCGAGAACTTTTCCATTGACTTGTCTAAGCGATATCTTTTAGTTGGGCGATAACGTTCTCATCACCAAATGGGCTCCTCAGAATGATATTCTCGCTCATGAAAATACGAGGATGTTTGTGACTCATGGAGGATTGAAGAGGTACCCCCCTCTCCCCCTCCCCCTTCCCCCCTCCCCTCCCTTCCATCAATCAATCATCATCTCCAGCATCAAGGAGGGAATCTGCTCCTCCGTTCCTCTGCTCATGATGCCATTCTTCGCTGATCAAATGATGATTGCAGCAACTGCAATTGAGAAGGGATTGGCACTCAATATATATAAGAAGGTGCAGCTTCATCAATCCTTCTGAATATAATTGGATACTTTTCAGAATGCAACTGAAGTGGAAATCGTTTCTAAAATAATGCAAGTACTGGAGAAATCAGAAGAGATGAAGAAGAATACTGAGAAGGTGATTTATTCTTCCATTAATTCCAAGATCATTCCAATTCCAGTATCGATCAATCTTCCTTGACAATCTAATTGATCCCGTGTTGGAAGGTGCACTTAGAATCGAGAGATTGGTCAGAGCAAATGAGGAAGAATACAGAAGTTACACGCAAACAAAGGCAAGCATTTCAGTATTTGTACAAATATCAAATATTTTCTATTTCAGGGTGGATTCCAGTCGTGGTTCCAATTTCTCTTCGCTGATCTTGCTCTCATTTCATTGATAGCTTTCTATTTTCTGGCCAAATAGGCACAAATCTAATTAATGTACACAATAAAAGAGTTTTGAAACATTATTTGATCCGAGAGAAACATGAGAGAAAAAATCCACATTGTTTTCTTCCTTGTCTCATTCCTTTGAATCAAAAAATGAGATTCATGATCTTAAATTCCCTCTGGAGTACGCGATAGAGAGGACGAATCTTTTCGAATATAGATACGAAAACGGAGGTGGGCATCCGACCATGCTCCCTTCTCTTCCCTTTCTTCCCTCTTATCTGTTTCACCATTCGCCTTCCCTAGTATTCACTGACTCGTTGCTTCTTCTCTTCTTCTTCCTTCTCTCTTCATGATGGCTACTTATTTCAGTTCTGATTCTGTACAGAGATGCTCTACATGGAACCAGGAACACTCAAAACAAAGCAACCCGACCATCTTCTATTCCCCCGATTTCGAATATTCTCTGATGGCTGAGTTTCTCCCCAATTGTCTATCCCGTTCTGAATTCCTTTCGTCTGATGAAGATAGTATGAGTTCATCTGACATCTCCCCCTCTCCCGTCTTCAATTCTCCTTCCGAGAAGTACAACTCCGAGGCTCATTCTTTGGATTCTCACGGTAAATCCCCAATCATCTTCTATTCTCATGAATATGAACAGTCTTTGATGGAAATGTATCTTCCCAACAGTCAATCATATTCCGACTTTATGAAGGATGATGACTCCATTCCCTCTTCTTCATCTGACTTCATTCATTCCGACTCAATCGACTTCGATGCTGATTTCTCCAATGGTATATATTCCAGCATTTCTAATTCTCCATCCTCCGTCATTATTCCTCAACCATTAAATCAATTCTCAACTTCAGAAAACGACTCCACCGTCTCTTCTTCCCTCTCTTCTTCCTCTTCATCTCGTCTTGATTCTAAATCGTCCGTCTCTGGATCTTCCAATGCATCCCAGACCCGCGGGATTCGCAAACGAAGCCGTCGCTCTCAATCCAAGAAAGCGTCCAGTATGGTCCTTAAATCCATTTGCATCAGCTGACCACTTCGTTATTATCTGTTGGTTTTCTTATTATAACCGGACTGTTTGTTTCGAAATACGATTGCGAAATTTGCTTATTACGTTGTCTGTTTCCTGTGATTATTCAGTTCAATTGTTTATTCATCGTTGCAATCGAATACACGACGAATATGTATTCGTCGTGTACGCCTTTTTTGCATCAAACCTCTAAAATGGCCTTCTATCCTTCAGATTGGAATCAACCAGAGGAATTATGTAATGAGAGCTCATTCGATCTGGTTCTATGAAACACTATCCATCATCTGGATTTTCAGCAATCTTGGTTCCTTCGTCTGGCCTTTGCCATAGAGATGGACGATCGATTCTTTCGTCTCCGTTCCAATCAGGAATTGGCCCCTTCGATCGCTCGCTCTGGACATATCCATGCATATCTACTTTGGTAAGAGAAGACTAGTGAAGAGGATGAAGATGGAATAGCGAAGGGACGTTCTCTTCTTCTATCAACGGTTCGAGATTAAGGGACATACTATTATTATGGGGACAAAAAGGACTGAATAGAAATCACGACAAGGTCAAAACAACTTGTTACTTCTAAATGGAGAAGAAAAGGGGAGGAGAGATTTGTGAAAAATAATGAAGAGATCAGACTAATTCATTAATTTCCATGTCTGGCGATCAAATTTGGCTGAACTCATCCACCTCATCCCTCTCCCTCTCTTCCCTCTCCTCTCTCTTCTCTCTCTTCATCCACCCTTTCATCCATCTGAGAGCGGTTCTCTCCTCTCTTCCCTCCGTCTTCCAACCATGGTTCGTCCCCCCTCTCTCTTCTTCGTGATCTTTGATCTTTTACAACCTTCTCTTTCAGGAAAATGTCAATCTGCAGAGTGTAGAACAAATGCTGGAAAATTACAATGGCCAAGAAGCATACGAGGCTCTTTCGAAGGTGAGTGAGTCCCGACACGAAAGAGGAGAAGTACGGTAGTCGAGTGGAATGATATTACAGATGGAGCGTACTTCCGAGGTGGAATGGAGACTGGCCAATGCAATCTACATCCTAACCAATGATATCGAGGATCCCAAGGAGAGACGCAATCAGCTCAACCAGGGTACGGTATCTCCCTTCCCCTGATCTACCGTAATCCTCTCCCTGATCAGGTTTCGAACTGGCCAAGTCTGCCTTTGAGAAGGATCCGACCAATTCTGAGGCTGCCAAACAAGCTGCCATGATAGTGGGAACTCTATCCGAATCTGCCTCCAACTCACTCGAGCAAATGAAGTTGGGAGCTCAGTTCAAGGTCTGATCCACCGAACGCCTCCCCATATACCGTACTCCCTCTTGCAGAAGTACCTCGATCACACGATTGCCCTTAACCCTGAGGTATGCGGTATTCCCTCTCCCTCTCTCTCTCTCTCTCTCTCTCTCTCTCTCTCTCTCTCTCAATCAATCGATATTCAGCCCGATATGGTAGTTCTGCACATGCGTGGTCGATTCTCATTCAAGGTTGCATCTCTCTCTTGGTTGGAGAGAACTATGGCATGCAAGTGAGAGAAATGATCTACCAATCGATTATCGATCTTTGATCTCTCAGGGTCCTCAATTCTATCCCTTCGTGCACTTATGATGACGCCCTCGCTGATTTACTCGCTGTCAGTTGATCTTTGATCTTTGGAATGGAGAGAATAGAGATCAGAAGAAGGGTGCTAATGGATCCTTTGATGCCTCCCTTCTCTCCATTGATCTATGATCTTTCCAATCTGATCTTTGATCTCTACAGGCTGACAAGATCCACCCTGCCCTGGACACTCTTCTCTTCATCGGAAAGGCCTATATGGGCAGGGGAGAGAGGGAGAAGGTGAGTGTGACCTACCGACTGACCTACCGTACTCCTCTCGATTGGAGGCTCGTGAGTATCTGAGGAGAGTGGTAGAAGCAGAAGGAGTGGATGCAGTGGATGAAGAGTACATCGAAGAAGCAAAGAAGATAATGAGTGATTGGTGATTGAATGAAGAGATAAAGTAATGAGATAAAGAGATGCCAGTGAAGGAATGTCCACAGTGAGATTTGAATGATGACTGGAGAGATTCCAGACTGAGATCTAGAAGGAAAGAAGGAGGGGAAAGGGGAATAGGAGAAGACTAAATGGGAAGGGGCGGGATGAGATGGACTCGGTTGGGATATAGCAAATGAAGGACTCCATCCCAATATCATTGACATACTCGCGTCTTTTTTCACTTATAATTTCATTTATAAACATCATTGCACCAATCGTGTTCTGTCGAATTCTTGTACTTGGAAATGCAAGTCAGAGATAGACAATCTACATACAACGATTTCCATTCATTGGAGATATTTTAATTCGATTGCTCAAGACAATCTCCTTACTCGATCCCTCATTCTCATTCATTCCCTCCATTCGGAATGGTCTCCTCTCTCTCCTCGCCCTCTACTCGGAGATTTCTCAATGGCATCAGAGACTACAAAAAGGTCTGTGATATGAGTTACGTTATTTTTTGAAGTAATCTTCCAAGATTGCACTATCTGCTCAATTCGCATGGAAGTATCGAGATGTGGCCGATAAGTACAGATTAGAATCGGTGAGATCAAAGTTCAAATATCAATTTCTAGTCTCTTATTTTCCCTTCCCAGCTTGGTCCTCGTCACTTCAATCACATGATGGATCTAAGCAAGGGATTTTTCGAGACTGAATCACTCACTCAGGTGAGGAGATTGATCTTTGATCTCTAAGATGACGTCACTCAGGCGACTGGATCGACTATCGACAACTTCAGGAAGGGAATGGAGTGCATGCTAGCATACTCGATCGCAGCCCAATCTGTCTCTCAGAATGGATGGATCTGTTATGATAAGGTGAGAGGGAAAGGGAAGGAAGGGAATGAATGATCCTATTGAGGAGACGAATGAACCCATTGGATTCCGCCTCTCTAATCCTGTCTATAGAGATCCCAAGAAGGCTCCCTTCTCATTCCCCGAATCAACTCTATCGGAGCAGGAGATTACGCTGTGTTCGTATTAATCGTTGATCTCTACAGTCAGAATGACCTTTCAGTCACTCCACTGGACGAGATCTTCAACAAGATCTGGAATATCTATCCCGATGAGGATGTGTGATCTCCTTCCCTTCTTTCCCACTACATAAGTTGTCTCTTCAGATAATCTACAAGGGGGAGATAGCCTACATCGCCCTTAAGCATCGTAAATGCGGCCTCTACAAAGTCCTCATCGACTACGGTGTCTCCTTTCCAAGAATCGCAGAGGTTTGTTTTCGCTGCTTCCTTCTGATGGAGAAAAGAGATCTTGGACTAATCAGCTGTTACTTGCAGGAAACAGGAGCAAAGTACTTCGCCATTATGTGCACTGCCAATATAACCAAGGTCATCACCATATTAATGTTCCAAGTTATTATTTAGAAATGACAGGCATGGTACAACAGAAATGGATACAAGATCGTTTACAAAAGTCCGTCAGTGGTTAAAAACGCGAAGGGAGAGATGGTGAGGACTTTCTTCTTTCTAATTCGAGTACGTTCTCTTTAATCTCATTGCTTGAGGTGCCAATGAAAGATGGATCGATCTGGTTGATGACGTGTGATATGAGAGATTTCACGACTGTTGATGTGTATCCATTCTGGAGATACGGAAAGACCCAACAATAATAATAATAACTATTGGAATAAATATTGTGTTACCTAGATATGTCGAAAATTCTGGATGAAATTCCGGTGTAATGATCATATCTGACTTTATATTGAACAATCTGAACGGTCGAATTGATATGCGAAGAAAATAAACTATCTGAATGTAGATAGAAGCATGCTTGGTTACTAGTGATCATAACTGGAATGTGCTCTACTTTCAGTTTTAGAGATGGAGATTCCGGGTTTTGAAATTCATTGCATTTAGTGCACAATCGTAATTGGCTTTTCAACCGTTCAATTTGTTTCAATCATTTAATTGAGCTGATGACTATTACTACTTGTTGATTAGATTGAATGCCAAGGAAGAGAAGGATCTCATTTCCGAATGTTCTGCAAAGAAGCTGTTCCAAATCAGTGACACATTTGACTTCCCTCTTCTTTCTCTCGCTGCTTTCAAAATGAGTATGCACAAGGCGATTCGCTATATGCGCGACCACAAAATGGTATTAATTATTGTATTTTAAAAAAAAGTTAATTTGAAATATGTATTCAAAGACTGCGAAAACACTGGAACTGGCCATCAAACATCGACGTATCTTGAAGGAATTTCGCTTTGAGAAAGTACTCCATTTTCTCAGTATTCTCTTGATTTTTCTTCCATCAGATTCGTTCCCATCATCTCCCTCAATTGATGGATCTGAGTAAAGGATTCTTCGAGGATGAATCGCTGACCAGTGTGAGTCCATCCCTTCTCATCCTCATCTCTCCTCCTTCAGGCCACTCAATCGACGATCGATGATTGCGCGAGAATGATGGAATTCGTTCATTCTTATGCCATAGCAGCGCAGAAAGTGACGGATAGAAGCATGATCTGCTTTCACAGGGTCAGTCCTTACTTTTCATTTTGAAGAACGAATGAAAACCACTAAACAGACCAAAACTACTAATTTTAGTGCGTAAACAAAATATCTGTAAACAAAATAAATAAATATTGGAGGAGAGTGAGTATCCGATTGGCTTCCGTCTCTCTCATCCCGTCTACAGACACGAATCGACTGCTCCCTTCCCCATCCCCGTCCTCCCTCTCATGAACAAACAAGAACTCTCGTTATGTAAGTATTCAGAACAACAGAAAAATATGAGAAAGGCTAATTATTTGTAGTCTCTTCACTTGACGAAACCTTCAACCAAGTGTGGAGAATATTCCCAGATGAAGAGGTTAGATCAAAGATTCATTTTCGATTGTACGTCGAGAAAATGTCTAGATCCTACTCTATCCACTATTTGAGGTCATCTACAAGGGCGAAGTGTGCTACATCGATCGACGTTTCCGTAGTGCGGGCCTCTTTCAAGTATGGGTAGACTACGATCTCGACTTCCCTCTCATCGCTGAGGTCAATCTCAATAGAATAAGAAACGCACTTCAGTCTGAATCATCCAATCCCTCATAGAGATCTAAATTGCTTGAATCATCCCTGTGATCTGAATTTCTTTTTCTCATCCGAATTTGTTCAATACTAATATTATTTAGGAAACGGGTGCTCGGTACTTTGCAGCAGTTGGTACGGCACTCCAGTCGAAGGTTAATTATATAATCTTTTCTTAATATTACCGTAATCGCAGGGAATGTACTTGCAACGAGGATTCCACTCTGCCTACACAAGTCCGTCGACTGTGAGAGACAAACAGGGAAATGAGGTGTGTCTTCTTCATTGGACCATTAACAGATTCACTCCATCTTCTTCTCCTTATTCTATTGTTCCTGACAGGTTCCTCTTCCGGCGGGAGAGATGAAGTTGCTAGTGAAGGATATGGTAGATGCGAGTACCATCGATGTCCATCCCATCTGGAAGGCCCTTAGATGGGTGGAGTGAACAGAATGGAAGCACTCACCACCTTTTATGATAAACATCTACTCTTGAGATAATAAAGCTGCCAAATTCGCTCATTTCCATGACGCATCCAAATGCTCAAAGTATTCTTCGGACTCGTTTACTCTCGGGTAAGAGATGGATGGAACGTTATCTGCCTTTGAGCCTCTGCAAGAACGATTGAGATATTCAAAAATCAGATTGTCCTTACCCAAATGTTCTGAATATCCTATGAGCATGCTTGTGAAACCGAGGATGTTTCTTGATGAGAACTATAGTCATGCATGCAGCATTTATCGTGATTGTCTGAAAATTAGTTGCGATTTTTGAAGTTATTTTTAATTAAACAAGTTCTAACCGATAAATAGACTCCTTCGACGTATCCGTACGCGTTAGAGGACAAATTAGGGTCGACGAGAACAACATAGATAATTCCCATGAGCACGCATGACGACGGTGAACGATAGACGATGATTTCCCTCTGTCATTTCTCATCCTCACCCTCACGACCAAACTGTAAAAATAGACAGGACGCATCGCAAGAGCCATTTCATACGCCTCTTTCACCTCAAATCACACTATCTCATGTGAAATTCAAGCAAAATACCTGATAACGGGCATTGAGAGTCGCCTTATCGAACATCTTCTCGTATCTTCCCTTACAGAAACGTACTGCGAATAGATTTATCTGAACTTATTTATTTTTTGAATAATCGTCGTCGATAAAGCTACCAGAATAGTAGAGAAATCGACGACAGAGAGAATGACACCACCCAATTTGATGTAGCACACTGAGAATATATTTTCATATCACGAGCAAATTGGGAATACTTAAATCCATGAGAGGAGTATCCAACATAAGCACTGAGAAGAGACTGAAAGAATTTATTTACTGTGATTTGAAGGGATCTTCTCACCACGTTGACTGTCAAGATGATTAAGGAGAAGGGACTCGATCCTCTGAGATGGTAGATATGAGGCTCTATCGATGACAGGATCCGTTCTAGGGCTGGAGTTAGTCTATTGTTCACGTATTAATCTCTCCGATTCATTACTTGTGACATTTGTTCATTGACATGACAATGGATTGTGGCATTACTTTCGAGAATTCATGATATGTACCACTACATTGAACCATACCGAGAATAACTTCGAGGGTAGAGCAGAAAAATGATAGAGCGACGATTGTTTGGCACGCAATATTACGAGCGACTGAGGAAGATATTGGTTTGGAGAATAGACTCGGAAAGGGGCGATACCTAGCTCGAACATTGACTCTGTGAGATACCCTTCTGTCTGCTGCAAATTAATGATAGCTACGGATATATTGGTGCAGAAAAGGCCAAGAAATCAGAATGCCCAAGCAGTTACGAGAAATCTGCAGTGGAAAGAATTGAAAATTAGCATCAATTGCATTTTATCTCAATACCTGCAATTATTGTGAATCTGTGTCTTCTGTGCAAGAACAATTAGGAGAATAACCGGAAGGGATGAGAAGAAGTTGAGAAAGAGAAGGAAGCAGGGAATAATGGGATACACATCAGCGATATCCATTCCATCTATTATGCTTGCCCGATCTTCCTCTTGTTCTCGTTCAATCATTGATTAATCCCAGAGGATTCAAACAGTTATCATCATAATCTTTCTCTTTATTTGCAGGTAGTGCCTCAACCATCCACCCATGTTTAGTCCCCTCTGTGTGGTTCCCTTTAACTTCTAAGCAAACGTGGATACTATTGGCGATCGGACCACCCTCCCCTCCCCCTCCCCCTTCCCTCCCTCATCTTCTCTTCTCTCGCTTGACAATCCAACTGAATGGCCAGTGAGTCACCTCCTTTCTACCTATGATTTCTCTCCTCCAATCACCCCATTCGGATAATTTTCTTCTCCATTCATCATCCATCAGACTTATCGATACAATAGCAACTTTCACAATAGTATTACTTATTTGTTACACGATCGGTTTAGTTCTTCCCATGTGAATGGCATCTTTCCCCATCCATCTCGATTTCATAGTTTTCTCGATCCTTTTCAGTGCCTTTTCCACTCTCTTTCTCTTCTTCCCTGCATGGGCAATACGAATACAGTGCCCCTCATCTCACAGACTAAATCACTAGTTCAATTCGTCACAGGGGACAAGGTATATATAATCCCACGGGATTAATTATTATTTTTGCAAGTTACAAAAACCATTCACGCTGCGCAAGTTACAGCAATTTTCTCAAGAGATTTCACTATTTTGCAAGATACAAAGCAATCATTATGTGCTACCGTCAGGCCGGAGCAAATGAACGATCTGCAGTTTTGTTTATTGTATTCTACAGGAAAAAACAGTAAAGCCTGGCATTTCGCCCAGAGTTGATGAAAAGTTGTGATTTTTTGGCTTTGGGCTTTTCAAGTGATTATCTAAGACGAATTTTAAGGAAATTTTGAACTAACATTTCTAAACATGTCAAACATGTCGCGCTTTTTTTCGATTTCACTTGTTTAGAAACGCTCGATCAAAAATTCCTTAAAATGCATCTTAGCTAATCACTTGAAAAGCCCAAAGCCAAAAATCACAACTTTTCATCAACTATGGGCGAAATGCCAGGCTTTACTGTTTTTTTCCTGTAAAATATAGTAAAATACTGCAAATCGTTCATTTTGCTCCCGCTTGACGGTACAAGACCACAGAACAATTTATCGTTTTAGGATGGAG
Organism: Pristionchus entomophagus; assembly: GCA_036245825.1. Taxonomy (NCBI): domain Eukaryota; kingdom Metazoa; phylum Nematoda; class Chromadorea; order Rhabditida; family Neodiplogasteridae; genus Pristionchus; species Pristionchus entomophagus. Next base: position 20,139,608 of record BTSX01000001.1, on the reverse strand, counting down.
CGAGGAATACTCAGGAGAAATTCCTGCACGAATGCCCTATCGTCGCGCAGGTACTTTCATCGTTATCATTTCCCCATGATGTTCCTCCGCATCGAAATGATCCCTTCTTTCTCTGTCAATTTAAACAAAGAAACACAATACATAATGTTGTGTGAGAAGAGAGACAAATGGTATGAGGAAGTAGACGAATTGACAGAGATTTCTAAAACCCCGATGAATAGAATCCTCGTGATGATTCAAAGACAAACGATTCTCCATTTGACTCAGGCGACTTCGATCGTCGAACTCGTGGCGGATAAGAATCGAGAGAAGTTCAAGGACACAAATCTGAGGACGGTGAGAGTTCTGTCCAATGTAGCTGATGGAATTCCCATTGTGGGACATGTCAAAGGTGAGATTATTATGATCATTTGATTATCACTAGATGACTAGGTTAATTCAATATTTTCAAAATTTGAGGAGCAATTCACGCTGCTGCTGGTGATTTTCCGGGTGCACGAAACGCGATCAAAAGTGCGAATCGATCAGTTGGAGTGGTGTCTGGAGGAGTCGTCGGTTAGATGAATAATTGTCAATATCGCTGTCTCCATAATCACCATCTCATCAGGTTTTCTGACCCTTGGTCCCCTTGGGGCGGTGGCTGGTGGAATCGCTGGAGGAGCAGCACTGGATGGGATTCAGACTGGAGTCGAATCAGCCGTCTATAGAGAATTCCGGTTAGTGTTAAGCGTTCGTAGCTTCTGGTTCTGAACTGATTTGATATGGAAACAACCAAACTTTTTGCAGTATTTACGAAGTCCTTATCTCAGATAAGTACAAATATTCTTGCAGTCCGAATGGTTCAATAGCGGCAGTCCGTCGAGTGGTAGTCCATCCCTCTGGAGGGACTGTATTCGATGCCCTCGCCCTTCCCATTTTCGATGGATTGGGAGGATTCTCCGCTGGTCAATTAACTGCACAGATCCAGAGTGGTTGGTCATATTTTTTACTTTAATTTCTTTTCGAATTATTTAAATGATTAATGTCTCCATTTGGAGGTATCGCCAACGCCCTTCCTCCTCCCGATCCATCATCCACTTCTTCATCTGCCACAGGTTGGATCATTCTCTCCGAATCCAAGTCCACCCTCTCCCTTCTCAGGCCATGGCACGACAGTGACTACAGACGGAGGAGTGAGTGGAGGGGCAACGACCACATCTGGATCTGCAGCACCAGCGACACAGTCGACAGGAACGGCCGCAGCACCTGCAGCACAACCCGCCGGCTCGGCTGCAGCTCCGAGCAGTCACGGCACTTCAGCATCATCTACAGCACCTGCATCCAGCTCAAGTTCACCTGCTGCCGCCCCTACTTCAACGACGACGTCATCTGGATCGGCACCTTCTGCCACTTCCTCGGCTGCAAGCACATCATCTGCACAGCAACACACAACAACAGCACAACCCACACTAGCAGCTGCAGCTCCGAGTAGTCACGGCCCCTCTGGAACATCTGCAGCCAGCTCCAGCTCGAGTTCAGCGGTGGTTCCATCCTCAACGGCGACGACATCGGGAGTTGCACCAAGCACAGCGTCTGCAGCTCCGACTGGAAGCGGAGCCGGTGGATTTTCTACTACAGCCACAGCCCAATCCGCTGGGTCGGGTGCAGCTCCTACCAGTCATGGTCCTTCAGCGGCTCCCTCCTCTTCTACACCTGCCGCATCTTCTTCCTCTGGCGGATCTGCCACTGCTTCTTCCTCAACTTCGGCAGCTGCTTCCACTCACGGAACTTCGGCATCTGCAGCACCTTCGAGTGCTGCACCGGCTGCAGCAAGCTCTAGCTCAAGCTCAGCAGCTGCTGCCCCTTCCTCAACGGCGACGTCATCGGGAGCGGCATCTTCTTCTGCTCCAGTCTCTTCCTCGTCAGCCGCTGCTTCCACCAGTACTGCACCCGCAGCCCCGACCAGTGCTGCAGCCAGTGGATCTTCCGCGACAGCTGCAGCACCTACAGCACAACCTACAGTAGGAGCTGCAGCTCCGAGCAGTCACGGTCCTTCAGTGCCTTCTTCCTCCTCTACTCCTGCCACTTCTTCCTCCTCTTCGGCTGCTGCATCTACTGTCCCAACGGGATCTGCAGCCCCGGCAGTAGGCAGCTCGAACTCTGCAGCTGCAGTCCCTGCTTCATCTTCATCTTCCGGGAGTGCTGCATCGACGTCTGCGACCTCGTCTGGATCGACTGCAGCAGGTGGGAGCTCATCAACTGCTGGAACTGGCACCTCATCAGCAGCATCATCTGCGACTTCTTCTAGTGCTGCTGCTCCTGCAGCACCGTCAACTGGCTCAGCTGCATCCACGGCCTCATCATCGACGGCAACGTCTTCAGGAGCTGCTTCCTCCGTATCTTCCTCTACTCCAGCAGCACCTTCCGCAGCTCCGACAGGAGGAACTGCAGCAGTCGGGTCGCAGAGTACATCTGCAGCCATAGTATCAACACAATCGACGGCTGCTTCTCCTGCAGCACCGAGTAGTCACGGATCCTCAATGGCTTCCTCCTCCTCCTCTGCCCCTGCTGCATCTTCTGCTACTGCCCCCACTGCCCCTGCAGCAAGCACCACTAGTGTATCATCTGCAACCGGAACGACTAGCACGTCTGCTGCTTCCTCTGGCGCAAACGCAGCCTCTAGTGGCTCTGCAACCTCGACGGGAAGCGTCAATGCTGCCCCTGTTGCAAGTGCTGCACCCTCAACGACACCTGCTCCAGGAGGAAACCATTCCATCATCCATCACCGGGTCAGAAATTTTTCTGTAGCTCTGATATTGAGAAAATTTCATTTTCTTTCTCGGCCGGATCACAATAATATAGTGTTACTGCAGCCCGGATCAGTGATTATTGCCGACATCAAACATCTGGCTGCAGATGTGAAACACGCCCTGCAGCAGATGGATGGACTGCATGTGGAACATAAGATTGGTGAGATAGGAGACGATATCAGAGATGAAGATTGAATAGAAATAATATGATCGATCCCATTACAGCCTCGGATATCGTCCAGTCAACACTAGATCCGAGTGGTCAGATCGCCGTCCATATTCCGGATATACTCCAGCCACTTCTTCCTATTCTCAAGTGGACTACTGTAGGCATAATATCGGATTTCTGAATGATATAGCTGTTATTGAGGTCTCGACGAATGTTCAGCAGCTTCAGTTGATCTACGGCCAATTGAGAGTTGTGTACGCACTAGTAGAAAGTTTCGACTCGACGCCTTATAAATATCCAGTGAGAAGGGATATTTAAACATTTATAAATTAATACACAAATTAAGAAACAAATCGACGCCGCGGCTCCCGATCATTCTTTAGCATTCAAAATGATTCTCCATGAGATTCTCCGTTTTATCGGCTCAAGTCAATCGAGGAGACACAAGATATTGGAGAAAACCGTGGGTTTCATTGCATTTCAATTCTGATTTCATTTATTGCAGGAGAAACTGCGTGATCGTGTCTACTCTCTCATTCACAGCAAAGATCAGGATCAAGATCTGTCGAGCTTATTCGAGAAAAGAGAACACACCGTTCGATCAACTGCCATTTTAGCTGTAAATCGGAGATCTTTCAGTTGCACTGTGTTCACTGGAACATGGCCGGCATCTCAGCCCCTCTTCTTGAGCATCTAGGACTTGTCTGGTTTGTTTATTAGTTTATTACTCTTTTTTTTTTTAGTTTATTACTCTTTTTTTTACAATTTGAATCAGCCAGGATATGATAATCCAAGTGATATCTTTGAGGTTCCTCGTTCTCGACTCTCCAGATGTTCTTCTTCTCTCTCAAGTCGAGGCTTCCGACTATCTCATCACTGGTCTCACTCGCATTCTTGGATACAAATTCTTGTGAGTCCATTTACCCATCGTCTTTCTCATCAAAAGTGAAACGTCATTTAGGAAGTTTCCTTCTTCGTCCATCATCGACGATCCTCTACCTGGCTCTGCTCTTCTCTTTCGTCCACGTGAAAATTTCGTGTGCACTGGGGCAGGATCTGAAGGGGAAATATCTTTGATGGAGAGTAGTGGTATGATGAGATGATTGATTGAGAAGAATAGTGATCATTTCGAGGCTTTGAAATTGTCTGGGCCGATTTCATCAATCTTCAAACATCCAAACACTTCCGTCTCGCATCTCTACAGTACGCTGATGCACCAGCACAGACAGTGACAGACACGATGGCCGCGCTTTCGGGTAAGGAGAATACCGTAGTCGGATCGACGAGGCAATCATCAACTGATTTATTTCAGCCGATCATTCAACGATCTTTGCTTGTTCATCGATCAGCCCCGTCTCTGTGGATATTCAAGAAGCTGGATTCCAGTTGGTATCCTCATCTTCATCAGTATCATTATCCAATTCGACGTCATCGTTGAAGAGATTCTCGAGGTGAGAACTTGTCCTTATTCCATCATCATTCCTCCACTTCAGCTCTCTCACTGAATCGATGAGACGACGCAAGAAATACGATCAGATCGAAGTAGGAGTGATGACGATGGGAGCAGATTCAAGACACGTTAGATGTCATTTCCCCCAGCATAGAATGGGAAGGTATGGAGAAGATAGATAGCAGGAATGAGATATTCCCTGCAGGAAACGAAGTCCAGCTGATCCTCTCTATTTCCCCATTCCTTTCTCAGTTGGAGAGAATGTGAATCCCTCCAGACTTCCCTGTACGAGTAAGGAATGCTTCTACGGATGCTCATAGCGGATACATTATATGGTACAATGCATTTATTTTATTTGTGATCCATAGCATTTATTTGTTTCTCTGCATTGCCAAGTGTATAGTGAATAAATTTTCCTCATAAGTTCGAGGGGAAACTTTTCTTCTTCGCTTCAATTCCTACGAGAATCACATATTTTCGAATATTTCTCTAGTCAGCAAAGGGTGTCAATAGTCCAGTAAGATTTCCGAAACTCCACGCAAGTGTAAGCGAATAGCACCCTCACTCTCACCCCCCACTCACTCCCTCTCCCTCCCGTATTTTCGGCGCACTTTCGAAATTCCCCCTTCCCCCCCCCCCCCTTTCCTCTTCCCCCGGCATTGTGCTCTGCTTCTCCTTTCAGTTCCGTGCATCATCCACCCCTCTCTGATCATGATGGCCAACTCCTTCTCTTCTGATTCAGTCCACTCCTCTTTCTCCTCCAATAAAGAGAACGTGGATCCCTCATGGCAATCCCATCCCGTCCTCTTCTTCTCTTCTCTCTACCAGGAATGGCTCGTGGCCAATCCCCCCTCTGAACTCCCCTCTGATTTCATGGAGGCAGATGATGACACTATCAGTTCTCTCTCTGAGTATTGCCCTTCTGAAGTGGATGAATCTCTCGACGACGAGGCTGATCTCCTCGACTCAGAAGGTAGTGAGGCAATCGCCTTCCATTCTTCACATTCAGAGGATTCCCTTATGGAAATGTCTATCTCCATCAGTCCGTCCCATTCCGAAATACTGATGGATCATGATTCCAGTCCTTTCACTTCATCCGGTCTTCCTTCAGCTCTTCTCGATCCTCCATCGGTAACTTCTCCTACTCATCGAGATGCCATCTCTACTGAAAATGGAGGAATTCGAAAGCGTCGTCGCTTTTTAAGATCGAAGAATACTCAGAAGATGTCAGTATATACCAAGCCATACTGTAAGTCGAAGAAAAACAAATCTCGCTAATCGTGTCAATTCTAATCTTATCGAGGACAAATTTATTGTGTTCATAATCTCTGCTGTCATAATTGTATCTATCGTCAACTTTGTGTATTTCCGATTTATTGCATATATGCGCATTGTAAATAAAATCATTCTACTATCGATATCCCTATTCTTCCTTACACCATCATAATATTAAATGACGCATTTGCTATTTTTTGCGACTGGGGTACTCCAAAAGAAAAGCGAAACATATTCGAAATTACACTATAAGGTAGTGTGGATAGTTTTCGAAAATGTGACTCTGGCTGAAGTTCGATGAACAATTCAAAATTATTTAAAATATGTATGTGGAAGAATAGCTGAAAAGATAATCTACTACTAGGAGTGATAGAAACATAGAAAGCAGAGCATTAGCAAAGAAAAGTTCAACTCTTTCCATTCTTCTGTAATTGCGAACAAAAACAATGCATAAAACCAATATCTAAGAATAATATTTATTACGCTTTTGAAGCTATGACAAATACACGACATAACATAAACACGGGGAAAAAAATTCAACAATCGAACCCGTATTCAAACTTTTCACAAGCTTTGTATAGAGAGCAACGTATTCTTGTAATCAAAGACGGTTCAAGTTCATGGATTTGAAGACCATTCTGGACGTTTTCTTGGATTGAGAGCGACGGCCACGTTTGCGAATCCCACGGGTCTGGGATGCATTGGAAGATCCAGAGACGGACGATTTTGAATCGAGACGAGATGAAGAGGAAGAAGAGAGGGAAGAAGAGACGGTGGAGTCGTTTTCTGAAGTTGAGAAATGATTTAATGGTTGAGGAATAATGACGGAGGGTGGAGAATTAGAAATGGTGGAATGTATACCATTGGAGAAATCAGCATCGAAGTCGATTGAATCGGAATGAATGAATTCAGATGAAGAAGAGGGAATGGAGTCATCATCCTTCATAAAGTCGGAATATGATTGACTGTTGGGAAGATACATTTCCATCAAAGACTGTTCATATTCATAAGAATAGAAGATGATTGGGGATTTACCGTGAGAATCCAGAGAATGAGCCTCGGAGTTGTACTTCTCGGAAGGAGAATTGAAGACGGGAGAGGGAGAGATGTCAGATGAACTCATACTATCTTCATCAGACGAAAGGAATTCAGAACGGGATAGACAATTGGGGAGAAACTCAGCCATCAGAGAATATTCGAAATCGGGGGAATAGAAGATGGTCGGGTTGCTCTGTTTTGAGTGTTCCTGGTTCCATGAGGAGCATCCCTGTACAGAATCAGAACTGAAAGAAGAAGCCATGATGAAGAGAGAATGAAGAAGAAGAGAAGAAGCAACGAGTCAGTGAATACTAGGGAAGGCGAATGATGATACAGATAAGAGGGAAGAGAGGGGAGAGGGGTGATGAGAACGGACGCGCCCTCTTTCGAATATGCGTCACTATTTCGAAAACGTTCAAAGACCCTTTCGAAAATCACGAGGAGGGGAGGGCGTAGTCACATCACGACATTAGGAATAAGCAGATCGGTTGTTTGGCGTAGTCTATTCGACGGGTCTGTCTGCTGCACCAGTGTTGCTCTTATAGAAGTAGTCAGCTGATTTAGCCAGTTCTCTCCACTCTTTACTATTGCCGCGTTCCATTTGACGTTTTACACTTTATTTTTGAATTCCAATTCAGATTATTGATTGCAGATGATGGACTTGCTGACACGAGTCCATCCCATTCCTCCTTCCTCTCGTTCCATTCCCACTTACAAGGAAAGATCCACTTTCCATTCCCGTAAGAATGATGTGACCGAGATTAGAAGACAACAGCCAGACAAGATTCCTCTTATCATCGAGAGATTCCATGATGAGCGTTCCCTTCCCATCATCGATCGATGCAAATTCCTCGTTCCGGAGTATATCACAATCGCTGATCTGATGCATATCATCAGAAGACGGTAGGTATACTCCAAGTGTCTTCATGGATGAATTTTTTAAAAACTTTTTCAGCCTCAAATTGCATCCCGAGCAGACGTTTCTCCTTCTCGTCAATGAGAAGTCAATCCCCACCAATTCAATGACTCTCTCCCATCTTTATCAGTCCGAACAAGACTCAGATGGATTCCTCTACTTCGTGTACGCTTCCCAACCCGCTTTCGGTTAATGCATTTCATAGTCACTATTGTGTCCATGTATGTGCGTTTTGTATATATCCATGTGAATAGTCTCAACTTAACGAACATCCTCATAACTTCTCACAACTGTTTTTACTGTTCTCAACTTCTAACTCTGTCACCAACCGATCGTCTGTATAAATTTACCGCGTGAAGAAGTCTATTTTGTTCCAATTGTTCGAATATATGAAAACAAATTGAAGTACGCTATGATATCATTCCAGAAATAGCGATTCCTTCAGAGCTTCTTTATCATGCAACAGGATTCTTTCTTGAAAAGTATCAAGTTATATAATATTGAAATTTGATTAGACGTCGACTGTAACTTCTCTAACTCCATCTCATCGAGTCTCATCGAGTCCGTTCCTCCCTGCAATAAATCAGATTATTTATTCTTTCAAAATCATTGCAATAACTCGGAACATAGATCAAATCAGCACTGCAAGCAAAAAGAATATCAATAAAGGAGCTACCGTATACGTCATTCCTTCTTCTTTCTAAGACCTCATCCTTCTTCTTCGCCAGTTCATTCAATATCTTCAATATATCTATTCATCGATGTGATTCAGTTGCCTCTGACAATAGTCTCCTCCTCCTCATCTTTCTCTCGTTTCGTCTCTATCATCTGGGAAACTGTAGTACACAACTGACTAGGATAGACTACGGAGCGTGCACGATTGCCTTATTTCACTGACATTCACTTCGTCTCTATCATCCATCGAAACTCCGATGTTCAATCGAGTTCCCATCGAGCTGCTTGAGCTCGTATGCTCTGATTCACCCAATCTGCCCTACCGTACTCTCTGGAAACTCATGCTTATGTACTTGAGCAGAACAAATACGAATACGAATAATATGCAATTTGGATGATTGTCTTTGCTTTCATCTTCAAGCATTATTATATTGTATATATACACTGTATATAATACAGTAATACAAATAAAACACCGAAGGGCGCTCCGGAATTCTTACCGGATGATAGTCGGTTTTGGTGTCAAGAGATAGATAATTTCACAAGTTTATCTTGAGGACATGAGCATGAATTTTAAAAAAAAGATCTTCAGCATAATTTTGTAATGTAGTTTTATATAGTCTACATCTAGACAAGCCCCCATCTCCTTCCATTCATTCTGATCAGCTGTCTTTTCTTCCCTTCCACTTTATCTTCTCTCTCTCTTTCGTCCCATCGATTCTCTGATATCCTCACTGATTGCCTTACACTTTTTCCAATAACTTTTTCCAGCACCCGTTAGTTCCTCATAGTACGCGACGCTCATCTAAATTCCCATTCTTCCTAAATATCTTCTCCCAAGAGGAACATCTTCTCTTCTTCTTCTTCTCATCTCGAGCACTCAGAGCATTGTTTATTTTCGCAGTTTCAACCCTCTTCGACCCCTATTCTCATCTTTTCTCACGAACAACATGTATCCATTCTCTCTCCCATTACCAGATTACTCTTATCCTCTATGGACTTCTTCCCCTCTCTTCTTTCTACTTCCATTATGCGTCATTTGCCCTGAGGGCTCATCCTCCCCCTCCTTCCCTCCACTCTCTCCATTCTCTCTACTCTCTTCTCATCCATTCCGAATCCTCCTTGAGACCTATCCATCTTCGTTCACTCTCATTGTCACACTATTTCCAAATTGATGAAAACTGCTGATAGTCGGAAGGATCTTCTTTCAATTCCCTCTATTCTCCATTTCAGAAAGATGCTATTATTATTCTCATTGATTACTCTTATCTATGCTGAAAATGACACGTTCTCTGATCAGGAATTGGAGTTGATTCAACAGATTGGTGGGACAGAGCTTACTACTTTTTTGGAATGGGTGTATTCAGAAGCTCCTCAGACGCAATTTTACTTCATGAATCAAAAACTCTTCGAGGATTTAATGAGAGGATACAAGAAGGAACTGTCTCCCTACTACACAAATCGTGAGTCTTCTTATACAAAACAGCAAAAGACCCTTCTTCGTCTTTTCTTTATTTCCTATTTTATCTTATCTCCATTCCATTCTCATCCTCACAGACCACGTATTGGATCTTCCATCCAACTGGTCTCATCCCCCTCCGATGGCCTCTCAAGTCACTCTCACCTATGCAAGAATCGTCAAACTGGTTAGAATCCGCCCTTCCTCTTTCACTTCTCAAATTCACTATTTTTACTCTTCCCTCTTAGGACCAAGTGGAACAAGTGATGAGAGTGATCGCAGAGTTCAGAATGATCTGGAATGATTATCGATTGAGGTGAGGTTTACTACCAATTGAAAGCCGTGAATATTTTAATGAAACAACTAACTTCCTGTTTCGACGTTGTTTGAATGAAGGAAAAAATAATGATCCATTCGCTTGAGATGGAATCCCTCTGACTACGGTGGAATCAATCATATCTACGTCAATCGAGCCTCTGTTTGGACTCCCGAGATTACGGTGGCTAACAGGTTATCGAGCACTGATTCTCTCAAAAAATAAAACGAGTCTGCAGTGAATCTGCCACCGACGCGGTTCCCGACCACAAGCAGAATGTCCTCATCAATTCGACTGGTGAATTTAATTCTAGAAATCTTGATTAAAAATATAAATTTCAGGCCATCTTCTGTACTACTACAGTGTCCTAGCGAACAGTGTAGTGCGATTAGAGGTTTGTTAACAGATACAAATAATTGATTTAAGTGAATCGTAATCTCTCAGACGGCGACTTTCCCATTCGATGAGCAAGAATGTCCCGTCTGTCTAGTGGAGACCTTCTTCAATAAGAACGAGAGCACGATCTATGCTGGGATCTCCCCCGATATCAGCTATGAAATATCAGTGAGTCTTTCACTCCTTATAATCACATCAAGTCACAAATCAGGGTAATGGAGAATGGGATTTGATCCATCTGAAGACATTCAGAAAGACTCTTCCCGACTATTATATGGTCGAGTTTGATTTGGTGAGTTTATTTTAGAGGGAGATTTCATCACTCGAGATATCTTCAGATGTGTTTCCTGTTCAAATTGAAGAGGAAGTCAAACTTCTACGTGATGGTCATCATCATTCCAACTTTCATCATCACAGCTCTCACAATCACGGGAATATTCGGAAAGAGAATGTCTGGTGATGATTTCATCGGAGAGGTCAGTCAGAGTGCCCAAATGGATGTCAATGGCCATTTCAGTTATCATTGGGTCTGACTTCCCTCATGACAATGACTGTTATGCTAGGCATCGTGGCAGATTCCCTACCCAAGACTGACCATCTTCCCGTGCTCTGTTAGTTTGTCCTTCATCTGGATCTCTTCCCCAATCACTTGATTAATACGGACCTCCAACTTCTCCTCCTTCCAGCTATCTTCCTGACAATAGACGTCTCTCTAATGGCTGCTTCTGTTCTCCTCGTCATCATCCATCCACGGATTCTCTATCCACAAATGAAGAAGATCAAGTCTCGAGTATTGTGAGTGATCTATCGATTGACTGATGGAAGATGAACCATTCAGTAAGCCAGTTGAGAATGACGATGAGAATCAGAGATGTTGCTTTGGAATCCTGCCCAAGTCAATGAAGAGTTACATGGTGAGACCTTCTGCTGGGAGATTCAATCCAATCTGTTCTCCTTCCAGACAGCCAATCTCTTCTTCATGCTCATCTTCCAATCCGTCAACTTTGGAAGTCTCTATTATATTCTGTCGTTCTGGAAATGAAGACTGCTTCTTGACCAACTCTATTAGCATATTCCTTCGTTATTCCGTTACTCTTTCTTCTCTAATTGACATATGACTCAGTTGAGATGGGAATGATAATGAATGGCCATCTCAATTGGAATGAGTCCGATGACCTGTCAGCTGTTTAGCATTGCAATTTCAGTGATCACTAAATTGTGCAGTCTTTTCCCTTCCATGGTGCTTTTCTCCCTTGTTCTTGTCTTCGGGTGTATTTCTCTCTGCTGGTTGCTTCGTTCGACGATAAAGGTTCCCCAATCACCTCCCATCGACATCTATTCTATCTCCAATCAGACCCAATCAATCACTCCTTCTTCTCTCTCTTCACTACATTCTCTGCAGTTTCTCCTCTCAATGACTCACGCGCTCTCTAATCTTTCCTCCTCCTCCTCCTCCTCGTCGGTTCACTTTCAAGCCAGAACTGCAGAAGAGTAGCCATAAATTACGTGTGAGGCTCACCAACCCAGTCCCCTCCGTAGCAGATTCAACTCTGTTTGGTATAAGGAGCAATTGAATTGAAGCCACTTCAATTGATTGGTGTCACTTTACCGAGTCCATTCCTTCATTGACTACGGTCTTCCTTCGTCTGCAAACACTTTGCAGCCTCTCAGAGATCTTTAATTTCAAGTATTCTAAATTTCAGCCAATTCCTCTAGCAGTAAAGAACGCAGTGGAATGAGATGAGAGGGCGCGATATTGGGGTCCTTCCCTTCCTTCTTCTCTTCTTGCTTCTTCTCTCCTCGTCTCTTCCCCTCACATCTGCTTTGTTTCTACTCTCTTCTCTTTCTGAGATCATCTGTGTCCATTCATTTGATCTCTTCTCCATTGCTTGTTCTCTCTTTGTCAACCCCTGTATTCAGATGAGATCCCTTCTCCTCTTCCTTCTCTTCCTCTTTTCTTCTTCATCCGAAACGACGATCCTTCCTGGTCATCCCGAATGGAAGGCCTCAAGAGAGATGGAAGTGTATAAAGATTCACCCATGAATGAGAATCAGACCAGTGAGCCCATAGTGAGAATATCCCTGTTGACGGTGTCTCATTCAGGGCTTCTTATCGAATTTCACGAGCACAACAAGAATCTGTACAAGGATTTGATGAGGACTTATCATAGAGAACTATCGCCATACTACACCAATTGTGAGTGTCATCAAGGGCATATTGTATGAATTTGTCTCTCATATTGGCAGATCATCGTCCACTCGAGAATGGTCAATTCCATCCTCCTCCAATGCGAACTACAGCCACCCTTACGTGGTTCAGAATCGTCAAACTAGTGAGTTTTCTCTTTCCGAATTGAGTTGACAATCTTCACTGGGAAATTTCAGGACCAAGTTGAGCAAGTGATGAAGATCATAGCGGAACTGAGAATGGTGAGTATTCCTGTAATTCTGCTGGTTGGCCTTAGATTGATCATTTCCTCCATCATTTTGTCTCCGTTGATTGATCACTTCCCTCTTGACTCTGATAAGAAACTTGAGTCGGAGGCCAATCCATCATCAGTCCCCCCCGTCCTTCTGCAAAACATGCTGACAACAACGTAGAACTCTTAGCAGAGAAATTGAAGGAGAGGGGGCATCGGATAACGGAATTGAAATATTGTTCATAAAAAATAGTAATCTTAGATCTGGACGGATCACAGATTGGCGTGGAATCCGGCAGATTACGGTGGAATCGAGCATATTTACTTCACTCGATCTTCCATTTGGGTGCCAGAATTGACAGTGGGAGACAGGTAGTAAAGGGGAGAAGACGGGGGAGAAGTATCCAGGCCATTTTTTGTAGTGAGATGTCCTCTGATGTCGCCCCTGACTACAAGCAGAATGTATTGGTCAGTCCTTTATTCCCAATTCATAGATTGAATTTAATATCTACACCTCATCTCAATAGATTCCCCTCAGGTGAACTACACTGGTCACGTCCTCCACTACTACAACGTCGTCTCTCACAGCGTCTGCCCTCTTGTCGTCAGTTCGAATGGTCATCATTCCAATATCTCATCATCTCCATTCCTCAGACCTCACATTTTCCCTTCGATCGTCAAGAATGCGAATTCGTCCTTATCGAGATTCTCTTCAACAAGAATGAATCCGCAATTGATGTTGAATTCGCGGAGAGACTTAACTATGCCAAGGCGGTGGGATGAACTCTCATCGATCGTATTTGATCTTTGATCTTTGCAGGGCAACGGGGAATGGGATATTCTCGGTTCTCACATCAACCGAACCCTCGTGAGTGACTATGAAAACGTCGAGTTCGATCTGGTGAGCTGTTTTGGACTGAAATTAGATGAATATTTCACAATAAGATGCGTTTTGTGTTCTCAATGAAGCGTAAATCCAACTTCTACGTGATGGTCATCATTGTTCCCACTTTCATCATCACTACTCTCTCCATCACTGGAGTTTTCGCTAAGAGACTCAGTGGAGAAGACTTCATTGGAGAGGTCCTTTCCCCTTTCTCCGAATGATTATAGTACTACGATTATTCAGTTATCCCTCGGTCTAACTTCTCTGATGACTCTCACTGTCATGCTTGGAATCGTGGCAGATTCACTCCCGAAGACAAATAGTCTGCCCGTTCTCTGTGAGATATTTCCTATCGATCTACTCCAGTTTATATTTCTCAAAAGTCTTCGTTTTCACAATGGTCGATAGTAGCTTACCATGACTCAACCCTTAATTTCAGCCATATTCCTAACCGTGGAAGTGACTCTAACAGCCCTCTCTGTTCTCGTTGTCATTCTCCATCCAAGGGTTCTCTATCCAAAAATACGAGCCATCAGGAGCAAAATGTGGGTGAAAATATAAGGAGAATTGTGGAAGAGAGGGAATTGAGGTCTCTGCCGGGCACTCATCTGGCACTCAACCATCCCCCACAAGAGAAGGCGTGTTGAATGAGAAGGGAACAATATTCAGATGATGGAAAATCCTAAACTTGGCTCCGAGTTCATAAAGAACAGGAATTCCAGGGACTCTTTGGTCGCATTTCCTCTTCAATCTGTGAGAAACACATCGCTGCCAATCTCGTATTCATGCTTCTCTTCCAAGTCAGTCCTACAGTATCCCCCTCCCCCTCTCCTCAATCCCACAGTATCCCTTCTCTCTCTCACTCATTCATCTGTTCAGGCCATCAACCTCGCTAACCTCTGGTACATTCTCTCATTCTGGTGGATGGAATGATTTGGACTGTACTTCCTTCTCTTCCGACAGGGTTTCACTCCTTAGATTCTGTGTATTCTCGATCTCGTCTGGTTGTTCTTTTCTATGAGCTGATGATAAACAATACTCTGGGTTGAAATAACCTTCTATCCCTCCTATCTTCCTGAGATCTCACTCATTCTTCCCACAACTCGAACATTTCTCTCAATTCCATGATTTCCTTCCAAATTTTCACCAATCTTTCTCATTTAAAGATTAATCGGTTCTCTCCCATTCCTATCATCTCTCACCATCACACAACGACTGACAAGGGAGTTCTATCGACTTTCAGATGTACGACCATGCTTCCCCCCCCCTTCCACCCCCTCACCCCCCCCCCCCCCCCCCATCTTTCGTCTGTCTTACCCACTTGACAGTGTATATCTCGAGTGGACTCCTTCTCTTTCATCATCCTTTATCCTCGATAACACCCACCCCCTCCTTCTTTATCGATCCTCTTCATTGTACGTGAATTCGCTCAGCCCCCATGTTTCCTCCTTCTCCCTCCTTCTCCCATCGTCTTTCCCCCATCCCTTGCAGATTCAGTGACCATTTCCATCCCAGTCCTCGTCAACTCAGAAGGATGCTGGGAGAGGAAAGAATTCTTCGTCCCTTCTCTCATATCTACGAAGATTTCTGCCCGAGACATGATGGGAATGAGAGAAGAAGAATGGATAGAAGCCCCGATCTGAGAAGAAGGTTCAACGATGACCTCGTCGAGAGAAGAAGAGACGTCGTTGATGTTGAGAACAGAAGAGCAAGAGACGATGACTTGGTGAGGAAGTATGATTCTCTCCTCGAAGAAATGAGAATGGCGAAGGAACGTCAATTGGTGGATGGAGGGATCCATTCTGTAGTCGTGGCTAGAGAGGAGAGTGCAGAGGGAGTCATCTTTAAGAGATTCAATCCCTTTGAAGGAGAGACTGATGAGAAGAATGGAAGGAAGACAGTCATCAAGATGAGCAAGAAGTGAGAACATTTGTGTGAATGATGAGATCTCTATTGATATTGGGGTCTGTGCATCAATGCCATTAGGCTCGACCCTGGCACGAAAATCAAGCGAAAAAATCGTGTTATATGAAGTGTATTTGCTGAATTAGCTCGCCTGAAGCAAGTGTGTCTGATTAGGAGAAAATAGTCAGCTACCAATTGAATAATTCCAGACTGGGCCTCAATCGTGAACTTCTCTTTGCTAGTTGTGAGAAGATAGTGGAGGAGAATGGAAGAATGATCAGCCATGAAAAGGAAGAACACGATTTCACCCACTAGATCACTCCCCTGTCTTCCCCTCTTACCATCTATTACTAATCAGATCCCAGTGATCCATGTAGATAGAACCATCCCCAGTGTGTGCAACCTTCTCATGATAATATCCATTATTCATCATTTTAAGATGGCACTTCCTTTACTGTAAACGAGGAACGTTCACATCTCTGTTTTAAGTAATTCGATAGTGCTTGGAACAACACAAAAAATCTTTTTTTCAAGAGCCTACGGTCCGATCTGAGCCTCTTCTGACTATGGCAATTTTTGTGTCGGAAACCTTATTCAAATCAGCCAACTTCGCCAGATTTCCCATATTCTCAACAATAGTTTATTTTTTACACAAATTACTTTATCAAACTACTAGGATGAATTGTAAACACAATGCCGAGTGTGAGATCAGCTAAACAGTGGAGGTATATCAATTAAAACTTGGAATGATCATTAGCAAAGCAATTTCTGAGATGCATCCGGGACGTGATATGATTACCGAGAAATGAAATGTTAACACCAGAAAGATATTTGAAGTTAACAGGATTTTTAGCAAAACAAATCTATACAACTATGCCAACAATTAGCAAAGTGCTATGAAGGATGAGGGAGACGGAGGGAGGGGGGGGAGATAGAGAGATCAAAGATCACTCAAACATATCTCCTCCATATCTCTGCTGGGGCCAGGCTGCAGCCTCTTCTGCACGAACTGCTTCGTCTCCAAGTCTCTGCAATCCATCAATCATTCCTTATTCAAGGATCAAAGATCCCACTCTTCACATTTATCGAAGTTAATCATTCTATCTCTTCTCATATCATAGTCCATTTCTCTCTCTCTCTCTCTCTCTCACCGTTCCCTTCTTCTTTCTATTCTCCATTGGTTCGAATTCCTTCCTCATCGCAGCCAATCTCAACATTCCCTTGATCAACTTCTTCCAACCAGCCAGAGAACGTTCCGATCGACGCTGAAAAGATCAAAGATCATCCCTCAATCGATAGATTGATCTACCTTCTTCTCCTCTGCCTTCCATCTCTTCTCGCATTCCTTCCACGCTCCAATCAACTCGGGCAGATCTTCCTTTGCGAAAACTGCGCCTTTGATACTGAAGATTAAACAGTACTCATTACTTGTTACTGCGAGTCAGTTGTCTCCATTATTTCTACGATCTACATGATATTCTGGTCATATTATCTGTCTCATCAATATCACCAAGATCTCAAGAGGGAACCCTACACAGGCACGATGTTTCCCCCCTTGTACGTCCATCCAATCACTGCTTCCACGCAGTCCTTCCCGTGTTCGCGTGCCACCTGAGGGAGTTGATCTTTGATCTCTCCCTTCCCTCCCCCTCTCCTCCTTCTCTTCTCACCCTCTGCAATCCCTCCGGAATGATGTAGATACCTCCCTTGGGACACATCTCCTTCGGTTGGTACATGTAGATGTTATTGAATTCGTTGCGAGGCACTCGACCCTACAAAACAACTTTCGTATTATTAGTACTACCGACTTGGACTTATCGGGGAAGATAACTTGACGATTCTGCTTTAGTATGCTTCGAAGCGTGACATCGAATGGAAAAGACGAAATGCCCACATGGACGACTTCTCCAGCATCCCATCTGGTTGTTTGCCAATATCCAAACAATCCCTGCATCTGTGTCCCTCCAGTCATTGGATTCGTCAGTTTCTTCTCTC
Source organism: Pristionchus entomophagus (assembly GCA_036245825.1). Taxonomy (NCBI): domain Eukaryota; kingdom Metazoa; phylum Nematoda; class Chromadorea; order Rhabditida; family Neodiplogasteridae; genus Pristionchus; species Pristionchus entomophagus. The sequence goes on along the minus strand of BTSX01000001.1, from coordinate 20,121,919 downwards.
CCACTGGAGGCTCGTCGTCCTGGGAAAATAGTCATCTCGTAATAGCGAGAAATGTGTGTGATGAGCAATTGGTATACTTAAGACAATGTGCTGGGAGCAGGGCTGAGATTTTTTGAAATTTTTTTCAAAAATTTTTTGATCAATAAATTCAAAAAATAGTCTCAAAAATTTTTTGAAATTTTCTTTTTGGCTCAAATTTCGTCCAAATCTCTTCAGAAAAACATTTTCAATTTAGCATGATGCAAAAATTTGTTTGGACAGATGATCCATCACTCTTGTACAGAGGTATTGCGCCCTAATCAAACGTTCATTTTCTGTCTCCAATAGTTGTTATTCTCACCACGATTATTGAATGTGCTAAAGCAGCTCAAAATCCACAGAAAACAGACTAAATAATTTGAATTTGTAATTTTCCGTTACAAAATCATGCCTGAAGTCATCAATTTCAACAAAAAGTGACCGAAATTTACAATAAAATTTATTGATTTTTTTGAAAAAAATGTTAAAAAAATTTTTTGATTTTGAATTTTTTGAATCGGTCAAAAAATCAAAAAATTCAAAAAATCCCAGCCCTGGCTGAGAGTATAATACACAATGGACTCACTCTCACTTGTCTTCCCATCTTCTCATACCACTTGGCAGGATGCGTTGGACGGACGAACTTGCGACTGTAGATCTGAGAAGCTCCCATTAAGTCCATCTCTCTCTCATTATATCAGTCCACTCACCTTATATCCTCTGATCTCTCCCAATGAAGGGACGTCGTATGGGAAGATTCTCTGCTGTTTAAGGACGTCTTTGTCGAGAACGTATCTACAATCAGTCGGCTCTAATACTGCAACTATTCGAAATAATAAAATATAAGATACAAATGGAGTGAATACAGACAAGGGATGGTCCTTGTACTGTCCCACTGTCTTAGGCATTTCCACTTTCATCGATGTCAGCCACTCATCGTCTTCCTTACTAGAACGAATGGAGTGAGCACGCCAGGGCTGAAAGAGATCAAAGATCAATCGGGATATCCAATCAATTCTCACGTCCATCTCCCACAATTCATTCAGCCATTCATGACCGGCTCGACGGTTTCGGAATTCCTTCGACACAAAATCCTGTGAATGAATGTAGCGAGCAGAGACGTCTCGGATGGCGAATGCTGAGACAAATACAACTACACTACATCGTTTACGGTACTCTCACCATTATCAATCGCCAGCATATACAGTACCCGTCCGTCCTTCTCCATACACGAATTCAGTGGCTCCACGAGGAATCTGCAAGAGATTCACAGTGATCAAATATTCCCGATCGCTCAAGATTGGCACAATGATCAAGAATCATCTCACCCCCACTCTTCATCCTCATCATCTTCATCCTTCTCAGTACGAATAGCGGAAATTGCTGAATTACTGCATTGCTTACCACGATAACGAAAGTACTAGAAACACAAATGCAAATAACAGAATCGATAAATGACAGGAGGTGCAAATGATCACTGACGTTTCCACTGCTCTTTAGCTTCGTCCCACACTTCAATCCAATAGTCGATGGAAGGATAATCACGAGGCTCAACAGATGATCTGAAGGGAGATTAATTGTCATGAAGTGAACGGAATACGATGCACGAATTCATCTTATATCATCAATAACTCACTCCTTCTTCTTCCTCTTCCCCGCTTCCTTCTTTTCCTCTTTCTTCTTCGTTTCGGCAGACTGGAATGGACATTGATCAAGTCCAACTCATTCCATCCCTCTCTCTCTCCATTCTCTCCCTCTCCTCTCACCTCAGGGACTTTCTTCGTGATCACTTTGCATCTGGACACGATCCTCACTGTGAATCCATCAGCTGCCAAGAGAGAGAACAACATCTGAAGGGATTCAATCACTTTCTCAATCCGAGACCCATCCCTTTCCTTCTTCAGTCAAATAGGTGTCCAAATAATGTTAAATGCATTCTTCAATCATAATAATAAAATAAACTAACGAGTGCAGCCTCCTTGTGATTCGTGTATCTCCTCTTCATCATTCTCTCACTCACTCTCATCTCCTCACTCCTATCATCTTCCTCTTCCTCTGTGTCTTCTTCTTTCTGGAAAGAAGAGAATTGTCGAATCAAATTGATTTTGCAGGAGTTGTGCTGATGTCAGTCTCTATTCCCAACGTCTCCTCCGAATTCTCTCCCCTCACCTCAAATTTCTTCCTCCACCACTCGATTAGATCCTCTCTCTCCTTCTCTCTATTCTTCTTCTTCTTTCCTTTGGAAGGAATCATGGAGAGAGCGATAGCAGACAGAGGAATTTCCCCGTCCTTCGAAGAGGGAGAGAGGGCTGCAATCCACAATATTGATACCTCATACATGAATCTATTCGATACAATGGCAGTACAGTACCCATAGCGGCCAGATGTCTGAGATGCGCCACGTACGAGAGCAGATGAGCCTGCGAATTGATGGGAATCCACCGTAATCTCTTTTCACCGTACCTTGTGAGTGTTCTCGCAGCGAGTTCGCATTGCGCGATTCACCTCCTGTTTCAGCCACCTGAGATACAGTACCCAGGGAATATCGTACACCCAATTGATAGAATATGATACCGTACTTGGAATACCAAAGGGTTTTGTTGTCAACGGTCTTCTGGTTCTCTACGTGTACTTGCATCGTCTTCACTTCCCCCTCGCCATCCACTGTCTAAAAGACGCTACTTATTATCATCTTTCATGCTAATTTTGTGTTTTTGTTACATTTAAGCTAAATATTTTTTTTTTAAAAACATCCTTTATACCTCCATATCTTCCCACTCATCCTCTTCCTCCTTACTTTCATCACTATCCTCTGCATCTCGCTCCTTCTTCTCGTTCTCCACTTGTTCCTGTAGAATTGTTATTATAATCGATCAAACTACATATATTCACTCGTCTCTTAACAAACTCCAACGACTTTCAGTCGAATCCGAAAAGGCAGTAATGACGTTCAGAGCCAATCTAGGAATGCGAATCACGAATTTGAATTCTACAGAAGAGCGTCATCATCTGACCTTTATCCTCTGAGTGATGGTCATTTTCTTCTTTCTCTCCCATTCATCGAATTCTCCCTGGAGGATATTGCACTGTCTCACTGCCTCCGAGAGGCCCATCTCACAACGACGATCCTTTATTCATCAATTACTTCACTTCTACTAGGACACCAACTGAAGTTATTTGATGGCAATTAGTTCATGACATTGTTCGGCTTCGAAACTTTTTCAATATAATCAATAAATACTGTAATCATACCTTGAGACATCTCTGAACGAACTCTTGCACTCTAGTGTTGACCTCCTTCTGCCTTCCTGACTGATGCTCGAAAGAACTCTCCAACGTGCGCAGTTCTCTCGCCATGTGCACTGATCGTTTCTCCCATGCAATCATCCTGCAAGGATCATTCTCACTCCTCTTCTCACATCCAATCTGTATATATGTAGTAGTCCTTCTCCTCAGTATCCTCTCCGAATAGCAATTAATGGTACAGAGTACGGTAAGAGTAAGGAAGTCAAAAATGATCAAACTCACTCATCCCTGTCCACATTGTATTCTTTATCCATAAGTAGTCTAACTTTCTCGGATGGTCGATCGAGTGAGGGAGGTCGTTGAAGCTTCGGACCACGAGATGAAGAATCACCTGAGGAACATTCATTAATCCTCCATTTCACAATATTATCCAAATCATTTCATCAATCGATATTCCATTCGATACATCACCCACCAGCCTTCTTTGTCTCCTTCTTCACTGATTTCTCTTCCTCATTATCCTCTTCCTTTTCAGTTTCTGTATCCTCTTCCATCTCCACTTTCTTTCCCCTCTTCTTCTTTGCCGCTACCTTTATAGATTCGATATCTCCTAACCACAATCGCTATTCCTCTCACCTTTCCCACTGCATACTTCACTTTCTTCTCTTTTATCTCCATTGATGCATTCTCAGTGAGTTCTGAAGGGAGGAACTCATATCAATCCATTTCACTTTTCCTACCTTTCTGTTCATTCCTCTTCTTCCTTCTTTCCACTTTCTCCTTTTTCTCCTTCGAAACCGACGTCGACGCTTGCTCAATGAGTTCTGAAGACAATGATCGTCTCGTCATCTAAATCATCTTCTCATCCTCTCCTACCTTTTTGTTCATTTCTCTTCTTCTTAATCTCCTTCTCGATATCAAAATCTTCGTCATCAGATGGACCATCGGCACTAGCCATTTCCTGCAATGATCAATGTATTGCTATCATCGTATAACCGATGGTTCAGGACATTCATACCCTAGAACTTCGCTAGTTCACGGAAGTTGATTTCATTGTCCCTTGGGAGAAGAAAAATTCAAATCTGCGATGGATACCTTGAATGCCTGGGTTGCAGCCAGAGAGCATCTACGCTTGGGTCGAGTCCCCTCTGCAGCAGATGCTGCAGTATCAATCAGTTCATTGGTTCGGGTCTGACTGGGGATTAGAGACAAACAATGTTAACTGTAATCCACAAACTAACGGTGATGGCACGTTTTGGAACCTCCATTTTGGAACCCTGAGAAATGACCATTTTGGAACCCTACCAAAACAATGGAAAGAGACTTTAGAACTGCCATTTGAATACGTGTAGGTTTCTATTCATCATATATGAGAGTAGCAATGTTGCCTGTATTCAAATTACAGTTCTAAAGTCCCTTCCAATTGTGTTGAGAGGGTTCCAAAATGTTCATTTCTCAGGGTTCCAAAATGGAGGTTCCAAAACGTGCCATCACCAAAACTAACCAGTTTCGGAATTTTTCTTGGGGGATCTTTGGCCGTTCTTTATGGGCTTCTCTTCCTCCATATCTGAATAACTTAGATTCCTGGTATGATCTCTATCCAACTGACCTTCATCTGATCCTCCATCCTCTTCCTTCTCCTCTTCATCCCTCATTTCTCAATTATCATTCATTAGTCACCTTCTTCTCCCTCCATCATACCTTCGTCTCCCTTCTCCTCCTTCACTTCATCCTTCGCTTTCTTCTTCAGAGGGGCCTTCGATGCAGCTGCATTCTCCCTCTCTGCAGCACTCGCAGCAGTGACGGCTGCACGGTGTTTGGGAGCTCCCGTCTTCACTTTCACCTGGGTTGACACCATGAACCAAGTGGGAATCCATGACTGGACGATTCATCTTCCATTCCGATTCACCTCGGGTTCCTCTTTCTCCTTCTCGGCGAGATTCCCATTTCGTAGTCGAAGTGAACGACGAGGAGCAGTAGACATTGTGGAGAGAACAGATAAAGGGAAATATTGAAACAATTGAATAAATAAGACAGAAAAAAAGAAGCGAACAAAACGAGATGATTGCCAGAAACATGTTACGACTTGGGCGAGATAAGGAACACCCATTGACTTTTTTTTTAAAATCCTGTCGGTACCTATATGATTTTTCATTCCTTCTATTGGCCGGATTCATTAACCTCTCCGATATTAAGAGAGGTATCCACTTGATCATTAGACATCTCACACTTCACACACGCATCATCCAATCATATCAAAAACGAGTTTATCTTATGAAACCGAATGTACTCAAACAGAACCATCTTCTTATGTAGACAAGTCAACAACTTTGACAAAAATTGTGCAAAATGCATGTGAAATCATATCATACTAGGCTAGATTAATGGAAGTGAAATCAACGGAGATAGGGCAATTATTTACGGGGATAGCAAGGGAGTTTGATTATTCATTAATTATGATCTGAGGAACGTTTTCTGAGTCTTGACGATGTGTCTGTCCAATACGTCCCAGAACTTGTTGATGCGCGCCTTCAAAGAAAAAGATTCCATACAATAAAATAAACTTCCGATGAAGTCTTATGTGAAATCAGAAATAAGAAATAAATCAGAAAATTGGTTTAAAACCAAGAAGAAGAATAAAATGCAGACACAAACCTTATCTAGATGCCTCTTCGTTCTGTTCAGCTGTATGACAGTGACACTCCATTTGGCGATGTTTGCATCTATCTGCAATTGAGATAATGAGAAGAGTGGAAGGGTCATTGGACAAAAATGAAACAAGATTATTAGTCAGTATTATAAAATAGTAAGCATCCTCGCCTTCATATCATCGTACGTCACATGGAAGGCTGCAATGTGAGAGAAGATATCAACGGGATTTCCATTCCATTGCCATCCCTTGAACTGCCATGCAGGACCCTTCAATTACAATGTCCACTTATTCATTTAAATCGCATATTTAAAGATCATTTTATATAGTGCAATTTACACCATGGAATTTGTTTGAAAAAAATAATGAATAAGATACCATGGCGAATACTCCGACGACTCGTTCCCATTCCTCGGCCGTCAGTTTCATCGGATTGTCGACAACACTAGAAAACTATTTTTCAACGAGTGATTACCAAATTATATTGTTTTAAGATAGATAATAAACGAGAGCGTGTGAAATGGAAGATACCGATAAGGGACGGTTCCATCTCCCTTCCTTCTCTGAATGAGACACTCATTCTCCCTCCTTACTCCTGCTGCCTTCTTCTCATCTGTCGTCACGAATCGCATATCCTGATATTTAATTATTATTTATAAAGAAATAAAAAGAGAATATTGCGTTGAAGAAATAGTACACCGTTGGAGTCGTCGAAAAGTCAATAAACCAATAAATTAAACTAAAGAAAGAAACGAAGAAACTGAATGACCTGGAGGATATCCTTGACGTTGTACATGGTGATGAGAGAGGAAGAAGTACCGGCGGGAATGATGATGATGGGGGTGCGGGACACACGCTTCGTCGGCTTTCCACTCAAATCCATACCATTTGACCATTGTTCAATCTATTTTTAATCATGTATACTAACAAATACACACAGATACTAATAGAACAGCAAACCTAATAATCAAGACGAGTGGTCTTACCTGTCAGGAGTTGCGGAAGCCTGTGAAGTTCTCATGGGATTGGAAGGAGTTCGAGAAGGAGTCGGCATAGGAGGGGCGGAGGGCTTAGCTGCAACAGACCAACCATTGATTTGCATGTTAGCAAAACATTTTCAATAAAGGTAAGGTTTTTTAAAAAATAAAGCAATGATTATGTCTGTTTAGATCAAATTTTTAAGAAAATTTTAATAGTACCAGCAGGAGTGGCTGGTGTTGCTGCAGTGGATCCTCTATTGAGATTGAGAGTGGTGAGATTGCGACCCACGAAGGTCGTCTGAGCTGCATCCACACCGAACTCTGCTGCTTCTCCTTAAATTGACATAATATTTGTAATAGGTTCGGTAAACATTTATAATTGTGAAGAAAAGCGATCCAAATACTCCCGAAATTGTACAGCTTCAAATTCAAAAGAATGGGACTAACCCTGAGTGAACTGTTCCTGGTCGTATCTCGAATATCCGGCCGGTCTGCTCCTTGCAGCAGCTGCAGCCCGTGCAGCCTCGGTCGCATTTCTGGGTGCACTTGAGGGGGCGGAAGGAGCGGCCTTGCTGCGGTGCTGAGCATCTTCGCGGGTCTGAACAACCAATTTTGTCGGTGCTTCTTTACTTTAGGGGACAAGCTCCGCCCACTTTTAGTTTTAGCCCAACACTATGCTGGAAAATGATGACAATTAGTGTCCTTAGTATCCTTAGCGTTACCCTAAGCAAACTAAGCCTAAGCCTAAGCAGCCTAAGCAAACGAAAAATGATGACTAATACATTCTTAGACAAGTCTAATAAAAAGGGGGCGGAGCTTGTCCCCTAAAGTAAAGAAGTGCCAATTTGTCAATCCAGATCAGAGTTAAACGAAATGGATAAACATTTAAAAAATAACTATGATTAAAATGTACATACCTTGATAGCTCCGAGAAGAGTGAGGACGGAGGAGAAACTCCTCGTTGCTGCCTCCAGACAATTCTCACGTGTTCTCCACACTCGCTCACGATCTCTGAAACGGAGGAGTGAGAAACTACCAATCCCTTCAATCTAAGCAGCCTGTCTCTGCAGTTCTCACAACTATCAAAGGTAAGAAATGATAATAAGGATTGTGGAATCACTAAAATACGAACCGGAGATCTCCTCTATCAACCTGCATCGAAGTGTCCCCAGAAGCGAGGTCACTGCAATTTAATAATTGATTGTTGTTATCGAAATATACATTAAAAAATAAAATAAATATGGTATTAATTAGCGTACCCTTCATCAAGAGTCTGCGTGATGTTCTTCCTCTGGTTGTTCTTTCGCTTCATTCGCAGAGCAGCGATCTGACAAATTAAATAAGTAAAACCATTTTAGTTGTACAATAAGTACAATCGATAATTATAGGGATGAAACAGTAACCTTATCAGCTGTGAGCTGCTCGTTGAGATCCCTCAACTCTCCCGCATCTTGCTGAGTCTGCATCGAAGGTCCATCGTTGAGGAGATGGTCTATTCGAGGACTGAAACAACCATAATTGACACTTCTCTAACTTATATTCTTAAAACGACTATCCGATAAAAAGAGTAGGGAATGAAGATACGCTTTGTGGGCAGATGGATCCAGCTTCTGCTTCTTCCTCTCTGGTCCTTCGAGATCAGCGAACATGGAGAGGGGAATAGTGGACGATATGGGAGCGAGAGCATCGTGATTCGCTGGGAGTTCGGTACGCACACTTTGAAGATACTCCAGCATCTCACGACTGAATGACCACTTGGTTTGAGATGTTGGACAAATGGTCCTCTATCTGCTATCAAAATCAAAATAAAACGCTACTTTCCACTAAAAAAACTGCCGCCACCAAAATTATTAGCCTCTGTAATGGATCAAAAGGAAGATTGACTGACCGATCGGCTCTTGTGACAGCCATAATTCCTGCTCCGGAGGCATTTTTGACGTATACGGGATGGGAGAGACTGCGATTGTCCCACAGGTACAAAATGGACTCCAAAGTGTAGAACACACCATTCTGGAAATATTATATCTTCATTTTAAAATTGACATTTCGAGAGATCTAGCTATGAAAAACACGACTCACTTTACCGTACTGGAACAGTGATGTCTTCGCATCTTTAGCGTACGCAACGTCATCGAAGATAACGTAAGAGCCATTTTCCTGAATGGATTGATTGACTGACAGGACAAATGTGCTAGCACAACCTTGAGTATAGGCTATTTCGCAATACATGACAATTGGCAAAACTAACGACTTCGCGCACATATCTTTGCTACTATCGAAACATTATGATATTCGTTAATGGAAAGGAAACTTGAAAGGAAACTAACGTTGGTTATGTCACGGCGAGAGCGACGACCCGCCACATATTCTTGCAACACGGAGAGGGGGTCCATTGTGTTCTCTGGGGTTTAACCAGGTTTTCAACGGGTATAACCAGGTCAGGACAATGAAACAACACAACGCACATACGCCTGAATAAAACGCCAGCAATATAGCAACCAATAACATACGACAATGAGCTGAAAACATCTAATTAATAAGTAAAAACGACGCTATTAAAACAATCTGAGATCGGAAGTGCTACGGTAGGGTCAGCATGTTCCTTCGATCGATAAGTGGTCTTTTTTTCTGAATCTTTCTGTTATCTACACTGTTCTCATTATAATGAAAGGATTAATTGCAGAAGAAATCATGGCGACAAAATAAATATATTCATTTTTATCGGTAATCAATATTCGACGCATTTATACATATTCACCAGTTACCGTATCTATAGACACGATATGGTCCATCAGCAGGCAAATTAGCATTGTACCCAAGAGTAGGGTATCTCCAGTATCCATTATCATATCCTGAAGAGGTTGCCATATATAACTAAATTCACAGATATTGCGGATAAATGAAGGAGACCTCGAAAGTATCTTCTGATCTCAATGACTCACCAATGGTACTCATCTTCCTCAACAGTCTATCATAGAATCCAGTCCTTGCAAATGACGATGCTTCTCCTGGTTTCACTCTTTCTGCAATTACAAAAGCTAGCGTCAAATTCGAACATGCTACAGTACCTTCACTGTCTTCACCCAAGCATCTCAATCGATAGTTCACTCGATACTGTAGACACGGCGATGGAAAGGGATAACAATCGATAATCTGGAGGATCACGAAAAGGATGAGAACAGGGAGGATCTTCATTGCTGATTAGCAAGTTCGTGATTATCTCTCTAATTGAGAATGATAGGAGGGAAAGGCAGGAGGGGGGGGAGTGGATCGATATGATATCATTAGGTAGATCTCGACTTTCTTCACTGCTTCATAGTGACTACTATCTCTATTGGTCTCTCCCTCCCTCAAATCCTTCGTATGGGCAATTACACGGGAGAAAGAGCCCAGAAGAGAGGAGAAAGAAGAGAGAAGGGGGAGAAGTACGACGGATCGAGACCCTATTGTTACCTCGTCTATTCTACTCTCATCTGATATACTGTCTTCAATTTACTGTTCAACTCGTGAGAATTGTCATCTCAAACAGGAAGAAGTGAAGGATGATTCAGAACGTTACCGAAGGAGTTTCTAACATCTTGTCAGGTATTTAAGTTCTCTTCGAATATTCTATGTAATTGAAGCTTTTCTCACAGTTGCTGAGAAAGTTCGAGGATGGAAACTCGTCATAAAATGCATGCCTCGTATTCTCGAGTATGGAAGAAGTGAAGGAATCCTTCAAACTAAATCAGAAGTGAAATTGTCTCAATTCGGGTTGTAAAATAATCTCAATTTGTCAGGGTCCCGGTTTCAACATCCCCGGAATAGTATTGCAAGCTCAGGAAGAAGCTCATGCAGTGAAAGAGACTAAGAATGGAGATAAGGTGTGTATCAGTTTCATATAATTACCTATTGAGGATGCAATCTCAGGTGAATCTTCCCACCAATGACATTACTGTAATGCATGAGGCAATTCCATTCCTGCCAGTTCCAGTTGCTCTTGTCTGTCTATTTCTCAATATTGTCATTCCTGGATCAGGTTTGATCTACCAATTACCACTCCGAATATCCATTCAGGCACAATTCTCTCCGGTGTTTTGGCACTCTGCATGGGTCAGCCTCGTATAAACATGAAGGTTGATCTTTGATCTTTCATCCTCCAACCAGATATTCTAGGAAGGTCGGAAGTTGGTCACTTTGGTGGTGAACTTTCTCGTTGGAATCGCTCAATTCTTCACCATCACATTTCTCTTCGTTGGATGGTTCTGGAGTATTGCCTGGGGCGGACTACTCATTATACATTCCAGTATTTTTTGAGATATTCATATGCTTCCCCATATGCGAAGAATGCCAAAACAATCATTATTCATATATCAGTGATGTTCTCATCTTCTGGATTAGATCACCGATGTACCATGAGTATCATATTCTCTGAAATCTCGAATGAACCCATATTTTGAGTGCAATATCGCGAGGCTCTTCAGCAGAGGAGACAAGAGGCAGTGGCAACTGCGGCCATTGAGGCACTCACTAAGGTCAGTCCTACTTCCTTCCATTTGTTGTTCATTAAATATCTTCCATGGATCCCCTTTTCAGGATTCGATATTGCATCGACGAGACGTCAAGACACTCGTCAAGACTCATAAACAGCAGACGAAGGACAAAAAATGATCTACGCGATTAGAATTCATCTTATCTGTACAGACGAAATTGTGCTGAAGCTTTAAATTTTGAATAAGGATTTTCTCTAACATAACTTTAAAGTGAACGCACTCTGATCACACGGAGCTATCTAATGGGAGAATGGGTTAGACGATGAACAGTTCTCTCGAAGGTCACGTAGGCCATATCATCACACACGGCGATGAACGAATTGTCATCATAGAAAGAATACTTAAACGGTGCAGTATCTATCATATGAGATTTTCCAAACGGTTGTGGGAAATAGGAGAGACACCATTCCGGTGAGTCAATCCACATTCCTTAATATTCCATGTTTTCCGGAGACTATGTTGAGTAAAAGTAACCAGAAAAAAACTGATTCAAATGAAGCTATAGCCAAAAAATAGGTAAATCAAAATTCATTACTCGTGTAGCATGGTATAGTACGGTAAATATATTCTTCAAACTTTTCCCTATTTGCCAGTCTGTTTTAACGGCTCTCAATTTTTTTCGGCAACTTTTTTTCGTTCACTTTCTCGTTCGTGGCGTTTATCTTCGCTTGCTTGATATTATTTTCTCAGAATATGAGCAGTGCTCTCAAGAAGATCATTGACGCTAAGACCCTGCGGTCTCTCGTCTCCTCTGGAGCCATAAATAAGGTGAGGTTCTTTCTTCGTTTAGAGATATTTCGTACATAGTTTCTTCCAGGATGGTGTTCGTCTCTTCGACTGCACGTTCTTCCCTACGCAGCCTGCTGACTTCAGGCGATTCCATGCCGAGAGCTACGGACGATTCCCCGAGTTGATAGCCGCCGGATCTCGGTAAGCAACAATTCTTCGAAGAATCATTTCTCTTTTTGCTTTTCAGGGAATATAAACTATCTTGCAGTGTTTTTATTAATTGTATCGCAGTGCCCAGTCCACGTATGCCTCCGCTCACATTCCTGGCGCAGTTCACTGCAATCTGGGTATCGCCACTTTCCCTTCTTTCTACGAGCGATTCACCTACTATCCTGCTGATATCTTCGAGCAGTACATTCAACTGCTCGGAGTGCACAAGTATGTTATTTATTTATTTTTTTGACTGGAGCTTGTGCAGAATCCGGAACAAAAATCTATTCATAAACCTTAATCCATCACTGCGCCATTCATTTTTATTTTTTATTTTTTAGAACGAATCAAACTTTTTTTAAAACAAATTGGCCGAGCTATGCAGGAAAAATGGTAGATCATTGGGTGTTCGTTTAACCGTATATAATTTTAGAGATGAGCACATCATTGTGTACAGTCGTGGCCTCCAAGGAGGAATGCTATTCGCAGGAAAGATGGCGTGGATCCTAAAGGTGACCAATTGAGACTGAAAAAACATTAGAGAAGATTGTTCTAACCGCCAACCTCCTTTCTCTCTTCAGTCGTACGGTCAGGATAAGCTCTCTCTTCTGGATGGTGGAATCGAGCACTGGTCCAAGAATAAATTCGAACTCAGCAATCAGCCTATCCAGCTTCCGGTTAGCTTCTATATGTGGTGCAGAAGAGCGTATATACACTCCGTTGTTGTTTATGACTATGAATATTAGATGATTGTATGATTCAAAAAAATTATTTGTGTGTAATAGACGAGAGAGTCTCGACAATCGGTAACTCGCCACTAAGAGCAGATAGTAGTAGGTGAAAATGATTTCCGATGTCTTTTCTAATAAGATTATTTCTGCAGAAAGGCGATTGGACTGCGAAAGATACTGTAGCAGACTACAATATTTCCTTCGAGAAATTGGTAGAGAAAGACGCTGATGGAAAGGAGTTCATTGAGAAGATCCATCAGGTACTATTTTCTCCTTTTTCATATATATTTCTTCAAGATTCATCAGATGTATTTTTTGCTGATACGATGAATGTCTTCCCTTATCCCATTCTGATAAGAAGGAAACTTTTTCAACATCACTTTTCTCAAATATATTTCCTTTTATTTCGTTCACGGTTGATGAATGTTTCAACTTGAAAAACTCAGGTTTTGGAAAGTAATATTACTGCAAGTACGGGGTAATATTGTTGCAAATTGAAAAAGTTATTTACCAGCTGTCCTATAGTAATTTACCTTGGGTCTTACAACAATATTACTTAGTGCTAACTTTCGTTTTGCAATTCACCGGCAACTTACTTTTACCTTACTTATTTCGCGTGATTTTTACTAAATTGTTACAAAATGCTCACACACTTACCTTCTAAATTCGGTCACCTTTCGACGATAGAATGCCAATTGCTCGCTCGTCCCACGCTAAACTGATGCCAAAGACTGACTAACCACTTCGATTCGAGATAGGTAGAACAAAATAAATGACAATATCACAAGAAGATGTAAAAATAGAATGTAAAATGAGGAGGAGTCCCGCTTACAGATCATGCTAGAACATGAACTGAAGTAACAAAATCATAAGTAATAAGTCACTTATTATTTTATTGCTGAAAAAAAAGTAAAAAGTAAGTTACTAGCTAGTTCAAAATATGTAACGCTTGACGCAATGAAAAAGTAATTTTCTTTTTGATGACGTCAGATTGATACGTTTTTGGTAAGAGAAAAGTAAGTTGCCAGTAAGTTACGCGAGCCATGATAATTGCAATAATATTACTTTCCTAAACCTGAGAATACATGAATAATCCAATGGTCTAATATCGATTATCTTCTCTCCTCTTCAGACTCGATTCGTGGATGCTAGAGTGCGTGGACAATACGAAGGCACAGTCGACTCCGGACTTGACGCCTACAGTATGTTCCCTGATGATTACGTTGGAAATGCGATGAATACGATTACTATGCAAACTAAATATTATTCAATACTATCTGCGTTATTTTTCTAAATTAAATCATGAAATAAATATTCATGGTTAGTAATAACTGTTAAATATATTTATGTCTTTCTAAATAGTTATTAATCGTGGATGTTCTATTTGTTATATTATCAGTTCCGGCCTCGTATATCCCTGGATTCACGAGTATGCCGTCTGCTGAGCTTGTCAATGAAGAAGGACTCCTCAAGAGCGAACAGGAGATCAAGAAAAGTAAGTTTAGAATATAAAACATAATCACCAGGTTAGGGACCACCGTACCGGGAAATTCAAACTATGAGCCGTCGAATTCCCAGCTATGCTCCTTTTGTAGCGTGTAAATTTTCATACGGTATTTACCCGGGAATTTCAAATTTTAATTTTCAACTTGGCATAAATTTCGAAGTTTATTACCTTTATTGTGTTTCTGCACTCGATTCCGTTGTCATAAGTTGTTCTCGTCAGCCCAGGCTAGTTTCAAACCGTTTATGATTCGATTCTCTTGAGGCGCTCGCTCTTGGCGTGCGTTTTAAAATCGGTTGCTGTCATGTCGTTCACTTTCTTAGTAAAGTTCTCTACCTTCCGTAGGTTCGGCACTATTCTTCCTATCTTTTTCGGATTCCCCAGTGCCTAATCTATTTGCTCGCGAAGTTTGGTCCATATTGGCTGTTGTGGTTTTGCACAGTGATGATTTATTTGTTAGCTCCGCCATGTTTTTGATCTACCTTCTCATCTTGAACCATCTTTAGTAGTTTCGGCACTATTCTTCCTTTCACTCTTATATTCCCCACTGTCTAAACTATTGACTGACCATGTTTGGTTCATATTGGCTGTTGCGGTTTTCCGCAGTGATGATTTATCTGTTCGCTTCGCCATGTTTTAAAAAAAATCTACCTTATCATTTGAACCACCTTCCCTAGGTTTGCACTATTCTTTCTATATTTTTCACATTCCCCACTGTCTAAACTATAGACTGACAAAGTTTGGTGCATATTGGCTGTTGCGGTTTTCCACAGTGATGATTTATCTGACAGCTCCCCCAGATTTTTTGATCTATCTTCTCATTTTTAACCATCTTTAGTAGCTTCGGCACTATTCTACCTATCTCTATTATATTCCCCACTGTCTAAACTATTGACTGACCACGTTTGGTTCATATTGGCTGTTGCGGTTTTCCACAGTGATGATTTATCTGTAAGCTCTCCCAGATTTTTTGATCTACCTTCTCATTATAAAACCACCTTCCATAGGCTCGGCACTATTCTTTCCATCATTTTTATATTCCCCAATGCCTAAACTATTCACTCAAGAAGTTTAATCCATATTGGCTGTTGCGGCATTGCCTAGTGATGATTGATCTGTAAGCGTCTATGTCCTGGTGATCAATTCGTTCAGGAATCGCTCCCAATCCGACTAACGACCATCACTGAGATGAGAGCCTGAAGAATGGATGTTCTATTTACTATCTTTTATCTTAAATTGTGTGTGTGTTTCAAATTGAAGGAAATAAATTGGTCCTTCTTATAAGTGGTTTACTGTATACAGATGGAGACGACATGATGATCTCGAAATATTGCACAAATACCTTCGGATGTGGGATAGGCATTCAGAGAGAGATAATAGAGATTGACAGCCAACAGGAAGCACCATCTTGAATTCAAATTGATTTGCTTCCATTTTTATACTGTATTATGTGATTGATAATACACTCAGCACTCTATGTTGGTGAACCATAGTGTTTTAGCTAAACTATTTCAAGTTCAGTTACAACATATTCAGAGGAGAACATAATTAAAATCGAAATTATCGTCTAAAATTATGACACATGGAATATTATTGACAGGCCGAACAGTGACCGCGACGCGTGAAAAGACGCGTGCGTACGCTCACAGAAAGTGCTTTCAGTGTAGGGACCACCAAGTAAAATTTTAAAGTTACTCTAAAATTTCTTTTCTATGTGCATTTGGGTAATCGGGAGTGCAGAATTCATTAAAGATATTCAGATTTTTATGAAAAAATTAAATCAGCGAGTTCTGACCTACCCGTCTAAGCCCCGCCCCTTGAGGTGCAGTCCCGCACGAAATCGGTTGGTGGGTCACTCCTAGATAAATGTGTCAATGTTTGTAAATTTCAAACTCATTTTCTAATATTTTCGTTTATTTGTTTATGTGAAGCAATGAGTTTAATACAAGAATTGATAATTTAAATAGCAGTATTGTCCTTTCAACTATTTTTCTGAGCACATATTTAGATTATAAATTCAAATGAGCAATTCACGTTTTGAATTTATTATTTAGATATGCCGCATGTGCCTAGAAACTAAAAAATATACAAGAAATAATGAACTAAAAACTCTTGGTGAAGTTATATGACACTTCTCCAGCAAAGTTCGCCGTCGATTCATTGAAGTTCGGGACTACAGATTCTTCTATTTTTCTGCAGAGTATAATAATACCTCAACAATCAATTTAATAACAAAACAAAAACACTTCATACTCTTACTTGTTAATTAAAAACGACAGCACTCGAAAATTACGCAACTTCACTTGCAAAATTTAGCATGATCGGGTCTACAGATTTGTTCCTGTTTTTTTATACGAGTTCATTTCCAATCAGTCCTCTTATTAAACGAAAGAATGGAGGGCGGCGCTCATTTTTATTCAATAGCAAGAAAAAATAAAATCCCTGTGGGATATTCGAATTCCCGCATTTCGCCGTTTCCCTAGCGATGACACGCCCTTTGCCGGCTCTGATTCTAAATTTTCCGGTTCGGTGGTCCCTACTTCCAGTGAAGCTAACAAAAACCGTTTTGTTCACGCTAAAACCGCAATGACGGTAGATTTTAAGCATTGTATCGAGATTCTGCATACCCAATTGTCCCAAAGAGAGGAAAAATTTTCCGTGGTGGTCCCTATCACCAGGTATTACAGTTTTAAAACTATACGACCATTTTTCATTCCGAGATCGCCATTTCCGCGCATTTTTTGTGGTTATCTATTCTCCGGCTCTGCCACTTTCTGGGTTTTAGTTCATTTATTTATTTTTTTCCTTTCATAATTAGCTTCCAGTGGAGGTTTCATGCTCACGGAACATATAAAATATAATTTAAAATAAAGTTTGGCGTGTGATCTGTAATTTGTTATCACCGGAACGATTTATTCCACAGGGCCGGCATTTTGTAAATTTATAATATATGATGTTGTTTATGCTACGAAATACACTTCATATGATTTTGTGGAAAACACATAGTAAATTATTCACGTTAGCATCTTTTTAAAAATGCAGTTGTTATTTGCAGTGTATGATGAGAGTGTGGTTGCAGTGATTCCCTCTGGTGATTCCCCCGTTGTCACTATCTGCAATCTGGGAGTGCAAGCCTCCTTCCTCAACTATGTTATACATACCGTAGACAGCACCACTCGACCCAAGGTCTATCCGGTGAGAGAGTTTTGATCGGATAAAAAAACCGATCATAATTAATGGAAGCCAAGAAAATGTTGATTGACGGATAATAATATCAATCAATATTCAGGGAAGTCTGAAAGAGATGGAGAAGAGAGCGCCGTTGAAGATTTCAGCCGGCAAAAGGAATATCCCCCAGTGATCGTACTGTAGATTACGGTATACCGTAGGTGATAATCAAGTAGATAGATTGTTTTCTTGTTTGTTTTGTTCATGATTTGTCACGATAAATAAATTGTCACTATGTGCAACAAAAAATAGATAATTAATTTATTTAGCAAATCAAAGCCTCGATAGATCACAAACTTGTAGTAAGAGAAATCACACGATAATCAGTCACAACTTGAGATCGTATAGCAAGAATACAAAAGTGTCAATTCATGAAAAAATAACTAAAATAAATATTTAGACAAAGCGTGCGGTCATATAGAGTATACGGTAGTGAATGGGATGGTAACTCTACAGTAACTCCTAGATCTCATCCATATCATCATCAATGGCCAAAGGGGGATATTCTCCAATCACCACACTGCTCGGTCTCACGAATCCACCGTACTTGTCCATGCACTCGAAGTAGCTGCAATCGAGAAATGAGTTTAGATGCACAGAAGAATTATCCCAGAACGAATACAGTAGTCTATCAAGACAAATAAATACTGTACCTGCGGTTCGCAACCGACAATTTGTATATCTATCTGCCTCCATTCACAACGAATCTCTACTTACCGTACTCCCTGCACACTTCCGTTGTTCTTTCCCACTGGTTCATCGTACTGGACTCCCACCCAGATTCCCTCCTTGAATGAGGTCGCACCGACGAAGGCAACGCGACCGCGACGCGTCATCTGACCAGCCACGCGAATCTCGCATCGATCATCCACCTGAACAATCACCTAGAGCTACAGTAATCACCACCTTTACAGGAAAAGATGAAGGAGAAAAGTATGTCGGAATATTAAAATAGCACCTGTAGTTTTCTATAATTATAGTATTTGTATGTACAATACCTTGATTCCTTCTGCAGCCTTGGTCTCTGTATCATCTTCCTTCACCTGGAGAGAAGGAGATTAAATATTGGCAAAAGATATTCAAATAACAAGTAATTGTTAAGACGCATATAGGCAGACACTTTTTCAAATGTATTTCCGAGTCCATCTCTATCAAATATTCCAACCTGTTCTCCCTCCGTCGTTCCCTTCTCCTCCATAATCTTCTTCTTCCAGGCTCGAACACTGTCTGCAAGGGCTATCATCATCAGCATCAAAACACCGCTAAGAATATTTCCATTCCACGAAAACCCCGTCTTCCCCTCCTTCCCTTCTTTTCTTCCCATTCCCTTTTCCTCCTCATTTCTCATGGAATTCCGAACAGCTTGTGTTCATTATAGAACCCTATTTCTTCTCTCCACATAGCTCTTTCTCTTCTCTTCTTCCCATATACGATTATGGCTAAACGCCTCCCTCCCGGGAAAATGAAGCGACTGAAAGTGTTTACACGGGAAGGAGGGAGAGAGGGAATGCCGCTGCTGCTTCTCCACAATATTTTTTCATACTTTGGGTGCTTTTTTCTGTCTGTTAGAATCTGGATTCACTTCTATTCTTGGTTAAATCCCCCGTGGTGCTAGTAACCACATGAGAAGGAGGGAGGGGGGGGGGAGGGGAGGGGGAGTTATTACAAGCCTCTCGTCAAGCCCCGCTAATTCCCTGCCTGCTTCTCTCTTCTAAGGGAGTCGTGTGACTGGATGATTCATTCGACGAGAATAAACTATCCCCTCAAGGAGAGAAGGAAAGCAGAGAACCACGTATAATCATCACTACTACACTCACACACAACTTTTCCTAATTGGAAGAAAGATCAAAGATAAACTAACTCTCTCGCTTATCGTACTCCTTGTCGTTCATCTCGTACTTCTCGATCATACTCGCGTCCTCAAAGATCAAAAATCAAACCCAAAATATTGAACTACCGTACCTTGAGCTCCTCATTGGCTCCGGAAGAATCGACGACGTAGAGGTGCATTCCACTCTACAATCAATCACTATTATATACCGTACATCTTTCAGAATCCTTCATCCCATCATATCCGTAAATAATGCAATATTGAATAGCTCAGTATAATCTCGTCTGAATCTCCACTCGCTTTCTCGTGATTGAGAATCCCCTAATGCATACCCCCCCCCCCCCCACCATATCATCTTTCCTTCCAATACAATCCAAATCTTTGGTGCTCCGTGATTTCATCGGAAGCGAATATCAAGTAGATGGAGTGCATAGTAGACAAGAGCCATAACATATACTCCACTCGTCTGCACTATTCAAATGGGGTGGTTGAGCATATTCGAACAGCAATTTTCTCTCTTCGATCCCTACGTCTTTTCCCCGGTCCATCCGTTCTCATTCTTCTTCTCTCATATTCCCCCTCCTTCAGAATCCTTGTTTATGCATGTCTGCTCCTTCAGCAACCATGATCACAGAGAGTCTTGCACAACTCCCTCCTTCCTGCATTCCCCATCCTTCTATTTCATGAGAAGACGCTAATTCCCTCATCAACTGATCTATGCCTCTCTTCGTTCCTCGACTAGTCATTACAGTCTCCTTCTCCCTCTCTCCTCCTCGACGTCATCTTCACTCCTTCTCCTCTCCGCCATGCACCATTTCGACGTAGGAGGAGGGGGGGGGGGGGGGGAATTTCTTCTTCTCCCATTCCAAATGGCGTCCTTTTCCTTCTCTACTAACCAAAAACACGCGCACGGAATTCATACTCGACTTCGTGAGACCGTCAAAATAAGAGGAGGGCAGAGATATTCTCCCCCTATGTCAGAATATATGATCACTGGTCATAACCACCAATGATCAAATGGATGATTCAACAATTAAAACGCGTTCTCTGTACTAGCGGAGGAGGGGTGGCACAAGGATTCAAAATGATCGAATCGATCTCAAACTTGTTGTACTTAATGCCTATGGGTAGTGAGTGGTTCCACCACAATTCAAGATCCGAACTCCAACTTTTTGACCTACCGAATTTGAAAAATATATGTCGGATTCAGGTCATGTGTTGTATACCATTCGAAAGAGGATGAAAAGTTATGTGTAAATTCGAAATATATTTTCATTTGAAGCATGTGCACCTGAGAAAAAACATAATAAGTGACTTTTCAATCAGTTTTCAAAACCGGAAACTATCAAGATGCCATTTGCACCGGCTGATTTTGTGCTCATTAGATAACCCATGGAATTCTGAATCGAGTACTTGTTTGCAATTGGCCAATATCGGTTCCCAAAGATGCCGTTCAGGCCATTTTCTGACATATAATCGTCGACGCGGGTTCGAATCCGCCCGAATGCAAAATGTTTTGCAATATTTTTTCAGACCCATATCATCCGAATCAATATTTTCGTGTGTTTTAACGTTGTCCAGGTGTGTTTGTACTTGCAATACTTCAATAATCTACGAATAATTCAATAATGGACGCGAGAGGGTAGATTTCCACAGCATGTTTTGCTCTGTGGAATTATGTTATTCATCATGTAGAAAGCAAAATAATACAAGAAGGAACACGAGAAAGAGAATTTCAGAATTCATCGTGAGTTGTCGAACTCTCCTCCTCCATCTCGCAGGCTTCTGCGTCATCATCGGGGCCAATTGGGTCGAACAACTCGCTTGGGTCATCCTTTCCTTCTTCGAAAAGGGCCCAACCGTCTGCCATCCATCTAGTGGGAGTCTGATATTCGTCTCCTTCCAGTATTTCCACAAGAAGAGATAGATCGAATATCTCGTGGAGCGAGTTATTCACTGTCATGGCAAACAAGTCGGCATCGGAATAATAGCCTGCATCTGAGAAATAAAGATCCTCGTCGACTTCCTCGACATCGAGGTCGTCATCGTAATAGTCAACCTGGCGCTCCCCTCTCCCTTTCTTCCCTTTGCACTTCCCTTTCCCCTTGCCTCCACCGCTCTTCGGAGGATCTGCAGTTATAGCGGGCACTGCAGCGGCCGTCTCGCAGATAGACGCCTTTCCTTGTTTCTTCTCTCGATCACTTGCAATTCTACTGTAGAAAGATGCTGTCTAGCGACTATTAAATCTCGCTTCTGCGCTGAAACGTTTTGATCCATCTGGATTGCGCGCATAGAACCCAATAGGCCCCGATGATGTTCGACCCAATTGGCCCCGATAATGACGCAGAAACCTGCGAGATGGAGGAGGAGGAGAGTACGACAACTCACGATGAATTCTGAAATGTCTCTTTCTCGTGTTCCTTCTTGTATTATTTTGCTTTCTACATGATGAACATGACATAATTCCACTGAGCAAAACATGCTGTGGAAATCTACCCTCTCGCGTCCATTATTGAATTATTCGTAGATTATTGAAGTATTGCAAGTACAAACACACCTGGACAACGTTAAAACACATGAAAATATTGATTCGGATGATGTATGGGTCTGAAAAAATATTGCAAAACATTGTGCATTCGGGCAGAACCCGCGTCGACGATTGTATGTCAGAAAATGGCCTGAACGGCATCTTTGGGGACCGATATTGGCCAATTGCAAATAAGTACTCGATTCAGAATTCCATGGGTTATCTAATGAGCACAAAATCAGCCGGTGCAAATGGCATCTTGATAGTTTCCGGTTTTGAAAACTGATTGAAAAGTCACTTATTATGTTTTTTCTCAGGCGCACATGCTTCAAATGAAAAGATATTTCGAATTTACTCATAACTTTTCATCCTCTTTCGAATGGTATACAACACATGACCTGAATCCGACATATATTTTTCAAATTCGGTAGGTCAAAAAGTTGGAGTTCGGATCTTGAATTGTGGTGGAACCACTCACTACCCATAGGCATTAAGTACAACAAGTTTGAGATCGATTCGATCATTTTGAATCCTTGTGCCACCCCCTGCAGGAGACCACTGCACTAGTACAGAGAACGCGTTTTAACCGATTAAAGAATGTTGAAATGGTCGAAACCTATTTGACGAATGCAATAATAATTAAACATCCTCCTTACCTTGACTCCAAGTGCTCCGAGAGTCTTCGTGTCATCAGTGAGGGAAGAGACGAAGTTACCCTCAGCATTTCGCAGTTCCACCTCAAAGATTAACCATTTCCATCTATTTTGAGTTCACTAAAGACCCAGTTCATCAAAATGCAGGAATTATTGTGACTCTTCCTCTCGTCTTTCCCGCTCCCTTTATTATCTCTAATAGGATTGGTCTGTCTCGATCTCTAGACGTCAGAGATTCTGACTCACGACAATGACGAACCCCCATGAATGACCAGAGGGAGTCTCATGGACAGATTCTCATAAAAAATTTCAGCTGAGTATGCCTAATGTGATATTTTCTGTATATGATATGACAAGGGCGCCTGATGTGCGATTTTTGTCACAAGAACAACTCGAATAAAGGACGGGAAATGACGGGTGGTCGTGTTTTTCATCACTCGCCGTACAATAACTCGTGAGAGGGAATGACTCACCCACCTTCAAATTTTCTGAAAGGGAACCAACAACGAGTTCCAGCTTCTTCTGAAATTGATAATGATCATTCCCAGTCCAGTTTGAGGCAATTTAATTATCAATTACGATCCTTCTTTAACGTCAACAAAAGAAAGCCCAAAATCATAAAGGTTGAACAAGTATGCTAGCATGAAGTTCAGAGAAGCAAGCGTAAAAGTAGAAGCAGATTAAACCTTGAGATCGAGCAGAGTGATCGTCGAGGGAAATTTCTTCTCGTAGGGAAACTCGGTGGCGTTACTGGTGATCTCTAGAGACAGTACCTCAGCCATGATTACCCTAAATGGAAATATCAGTGAAATTAAGGCGAGATTGCACCAAATACGCGATTAAATAAAAACATTAAAAATTCGGGCTTTTGGCAACCGGTTGGCAACTTGCCAAGAATTGATCGCAAATTGGCGCAATACAGTATGCTTTCATTTTGAGTTGAGTCAACTCGAACATAGCACGGCATCCTGGCCGCCGACATAAGCAAAGCGAAAAATGTCGCCACCCATCAGGGGAAATCAGGAAATGAGTGCGTGTCCGCAAAAAACATACAGTATAAAGTGGGGCCTGAATCACGATAAATCAGGGATTTTACGTGATATCACGAAAAATCCTTGATTTATCGTGATTCAGGATCAATTTTTTGAATGGTCTCATAGCGACGGTCCCGGAAAGTGAAAATCAGGCAACTAGAACCGCACGCGCGTGATTCGGGCAACGCGGTTGTCATTGTTTTTGTAGTTTGTAGCCTAAAGTTCGCTCTTGACGTTTTCATTGGCTCTATGTCGGCTCTCCGGGGGCCGTGACATAGTGCTGTCACGGATTAAAAGAAAGGAAGAACATTTATCTGGCTGTCTATTCTATGAGGAATTGATTTGTAGTACTTCGAAAATAAATTAGAAGACTTTGTAGTATTTTGAAAATAAATGAGAAGAGATAAATACAATAACGCTGTCACTAAGCACTACAATAGAACCTTCCAGAGTCCTGTCTCAATGGTGTCTCGAATCTGCCCTCTGTCTACTTAGGATTGCATGGATGGTTCCCATTTCCTATTCGGCCTCCTTATGAGCAGTCCCTATCGATTTATTGAACCGTGAAGTTGTCCCTCTCCTCATGGATTGGAGTCGTTATCCCAATCTCTCCATTGGAATCTCCTCCTCTAGTATCGTACTCATCCTACAAATCGTCTCCCTTCATCTCCTCTCGATACCCCATGAATATTCGGCCGCCCACCATCTATAGCCATTTCCTCCCCTCGGAAGATAGACAGCCTCTCTCTCTCTCCCCCCCCCCTCCCCTCCCCTTCCCCTCCCCTCCCCTTCCCCTCTCCTCCTCACACCTCCACAATGAATGTATCAGAAGGCATGGGGAGATACACAATTCCCCTATCTCGTTTATTGCCGCATGGCAGCTGCAACACCTGCAGTGAATGAAGAAGAGAGGAGGCAATTCCATCTGGACGGTTCTTTCACCTACCCTCTCCCCCTCCCCCTCCCCTCGTCCCCTTTGCAGTAAACAACTCGCACACTCGAAATGACCCAATGCTCCTCCATGGAATTCTCAAGTTGCTCTCCCTCCTTCTCATGCAAGGAGGGAAGGAATCTGTCAGTAGTGAGAGAAAGAGATAGACAGAATGAGTTAAGTGAATGAGATATCTCTCTCCTATTTACTCCCTCCTCCACTCGTTACAGAACTGACGAGATATAATCTGCTGAATCCCCCCCCCCCACTCTAATCAAGGAAGAAGAGGGGGGGGGGGAGGGGGGGATAACGTCTGTGTAATCTCGACATCATTCCCATGCGAGATAATCATCTGTCTCATTCAATTGGAAGCCCCCTTCTAACATTATCAAGGACGGGACAACGAGTCTTCCTCTTATTTTTAGCCTTCTAGAAGCTTCGACTGTTGACTGGCCAACGTCTACGGATGGCAGACACAATACATTCCTTTTCCGATATACGAAACTGCATTGGAAACCATCATGCTGACATATTGTGCCCTTCATCTTCGTTGGTCTGCTAATAATCCCACAATCCTTCTCCTTCTTCTCCGTAGTATCAAAAGTGGAATCTCCCTCTCCCTCTTTTCTTCCTTCAATCACGAGATTGGCAGCTTCCTCTCTTATCTGTGGTGCTGGGATGGATGAGACAGAGAGTCTCGACCCCCCCCCTCCCTCCCCCTCCCCCCTCCCCCCTCTCTCATCTCCACTTCGACCCTTTGATAAGCCTCCCTCCTATCAGTCCATGTCAATCTCGACCTCTTTCCCTTTCTATAAAACCATCCTATCTGAATTCTATCTCATTCTCTATCTGATGGGTTCTCTCTGCACTCCATCTCTCTCCTCCATCTTCTCTGCCTTCTCTGTCCTCTCTCCATCTCCCTCACTCTCTCCCTCCCCTCCATCTCTATTTCTCTTCCTTCTCATCGTCTGCCTTCTGAAACTCACGTCGAGGCCGTCGATCATGAATTCTATCCTCGGAGATCTCTTCCCTCCCCCTCTCCCCTTCTCTCCCTTCCCTTCTCTCTCCTCCTTCCCCTTCTCATCCCTCCCACAGTCTCTCCTTCCACTCTAGACCTCTCTCCATCCTTCTCGAACTATCTCGATCCTTCCATCTCCCTTCCTCCTCCCTCTACTATCTCTCTTCCCTCTGCCTCTCTGGTCTCTCTCTTCTCTTCTCTCTCCTCCCTGTTTACAGGGACGGGCGCGTGACGAAGGTTGCTAGAGAAGGAGAGAGGACAGAGGAGGGGAGAGGAAGTTAGAGTGAGGGGAGAAGAGAGACGTCAGACGACGAGAGGAGGAGAGAAATAGATAAGGGAGAGTGACGAGAGTGTGGGAGGACGGAGAGAAGTTAGGCGAGCAGAGAGAGAGATAGATAGTGGAGAGTGTAGAAGGAAGGGAGAAAGAGAGAGTGCAGTGGGAGGAGAGAGTGGAAAGGGGCTCCCCTCCCCTTCCCGCCCCCCCCCCTCCCTCTCTTCTCTCATTGTAGCGAGGAGAGCACCCCTTCGTCTCCCACTATTCCCTCCTTCCTTCAAACCTGCTTGGCATACAAGTATAGTACGGACGCAGTAGAAGTAACAGACGAACAGAAGACAGGATTGGATATCGATTGATGATAATCGATAATTGTCTCTCTCTTCTTCCTCCTTCCTTCTCCACTCTTATCATTCGATTCGCGACGACCAGTCTCAATTTCACTCCCTTACTCACCCCCCCCCCCCCTCCTTCCTCCTTCTTCACTCCTTCATTCGTTTCACTCCCCCGATCAATCGATAGTCATTTCACGTCTCAACTGTACTATTTGTTCACCTTGCCTCCACCCCCTCCCCCAGTTCTCCCCCTATCCACTTCCTCTTCCTCCCTCAGTCTTCCCTCCTCCACCTCCTTTCCATCCAATCGATGGGCCATCTGTCCAGTCTCTTTTTGTGTGTCTTGACCCAGGTCTGACCTTCCTTCTCTCCTCCCCCTAGGTCTTCTCCACTAATACCAGCCACCCTTCCACTGGCCTCTCTTTGTTCCCTCATAATCTCCCTTTTCCTCCCTCAATTATATCAAATTATCGTCTCTTCTCGCATCATTCACTGTACTCTCCTGTCTCCTGTCTCTTCTCTTCACTCTCCTTCATCCTTCTCTCCAATTGCAGTATTAGACGTGTAAATACTGGTGATGCTGTCCTTGTGTCTCTCCACTACTCCCTTCTCCTCCCCTTCTCCCTCCTCCTCAGACGAATTCCATCGGAATCCCTCCTCCGCCCCCATTCCCATGTAAGTTCAAGACGAGTACGAGACAATGAGAATAGACAGTCGTAAACTCGATAGTGACTGCTTAGAAGGAGGATTGTATCTCTAGAAGGGAGATCAAAGGAGAGGATGGTGTGTGGTGGGTAGTCTTACACCACTATCCCTCTCTTGTTGCACTGTATTCCTTCTCTCCTTTCTTCTTTCGTCTTTCCTTTCTTCTCTCATGGATTACCGAGTGAGTGAAGGGAGTGAAGGGAGTGAAGGGAGTGTACACTGAGAGAAAGGAGAGGGGAAAGACGATCCGTCGTGGTCTGGTCATTGTGAGAAGAAGAGAAGAGAAGAGAGAGGGAATTGATCGCTTTGATGGGACCGGTCTCTCCACTCCACAAATAGTGAGAGAGATAAGGGGAGAAGCACTGACCAGATCGTCGCAATTATACCCGAACTGGCCCCTCCGGACCCGTTGGGATGCTCGGTTCCCTTGCTTACTCTTGGTATTTGCAGCGGGGCTCATCTTGAGGAGAACGGAATGGCCCGATCCCATCCCTCTTCACTTTCAAGCTCCGTCGAATCCATTTCATCCGTTCGATCGAGGTGAATACTCAATCGAGAGAGGGAGATAGGGGATAGCACAATACTGAGTGGATGATACTCAGTCTAGACTTGGGATGGATCTTGGACTGAGTGAGTATCTCTTCAGTTACTCAACTCGATCATCGATGGAGCGTGAGAATGAACGTCGCGAGCGTCGTCGTTTCCTCGATATTTCCATCTCCAAGATCCAGGGGGCAAATGTTCCTCTAAGGAAACATCTTCTGGTATACAATGCGGCCAAAGTCCTCCAGGTGTGTCACGTGCCCTAGTCCCTAGTTTTCCCTAGTACCTAGTCCCTATTCATTCCTAGCCCCTAGTCCCTAGTCTTACCTAGTCCCTAGTTTTCCTTGGCCCCTAGCACCTAGGTCCTGCTCTCTCTCTCTCTTTCTATCCCCTCCTTCTTCAGAAGGACCTTGACGCATTGGACGAGGAAGACTTGTACGCTATGTTGATGGAGCCCCTTCATTCGACCATGGAGGTGGATAACTGGGCGGCCTTCTCGGAGGAATCCCTCAAGAGAGAGGTCAAGGGAGAAGATGTCATCGTTGAGAAGATGGAAGTGGAAGAGGTCATGACTCCCTCTGCTAACATCTGGCAGTGGATGGCCAATAGTGAGGAACAGCAGACAACGACTCTCTCCCAAGATCAGGTGTGAGATTGCGTCTCTTATAGACCATGGATAGCATAGATTGGGATGGACTGGACTGAGTATCTCTTGTCTCAGGAGAGCTGGTGTCTGTCATCGTCGTCATTGACTGGAGTGTCTCCATCTGAATGCTCGTCATCTTCGATGTCGTCGTGTGGGTCTTCTATCCCTACCTGGTCTCTCTTCTCTGGTATGGATACGACGTGGTCTTCGCCCCTCGACGACTGTCTCTTCTCTCATCACGACGACATCTCATTCTCCTTCCAATCATCCTATTCATGTGGAGATTCCTTCTCTCGTGGATGGGATGGTCTCTCTTCTCCTCCTCTCTCCTCTCATGATATCCTTCATCTTCTGTCCATCGAAGCATGAGGAGGATAGAGAGAGGTAGAGAGAGAGACAGGAAGGAGTCCCTCCTCTGCTGCTACCATCCAGCTACAGTAAGACACACCACCATACACCAGTCACACCATCTATCGTCCCCATACTCTCCCACTCATTCTAACGTCGCTATTCACACTCAATACTCTTGTTGATTTCGAGCGCCATTCCTATCTATTTGGACCCTTCTGTTAAGTCCCCTTCCCCCGATCCGCAATCGAATCTTGCTTATCCCCTATATTATATTCCCTCCTCCATCCATCGATTTCCATCAGATCTCTTCTCTTTTCATTACGGCAACTCGTCGATTTGACGCGCGTCTCTCTTATTTTCTTCTATCTTGATTGAGATTGTCGCTCATCGACTTCCCCTTTGTTGATGCCTTCTCTAGTTCGACCCTCGTGTCTTCTCCCCCTTCGAGGTATCAGACTGATTCCCATCCAGTCCAAATGTCGTGTTGTTTAGCCCTGTAGTAATCGTAGCTCATCGATGATGGCAGGTGTCATCCCATCCCCCGTCCATTCTCTCTAGAAGATCAGCACTCACTGTATATTTATTGTACACAGTACTACTCCTGGATTACTTAGCCACTTGCCTCAATTCTCCCCTCTTATCTCGTCCTTCTCAGAGTCAGACCCGTTCACACACACACACGTCCCTCCCCCCGATCATCCCGGTATTACGCTCCCATTCAGCATACCCTCATACAGATAGAATATAGCGACCGTAGTGTCACAGTCAGAGATACCAAATGTACATTACTCCTTGCATACAAGTCGTATCATCAATCGTTATCTCACTTATTACCTCAACCACCCGTAATCAATCCCTCTAGTGCTCTTAGCTTTGTCTTGTTTCATCGTCGCGAGTAGAAACCCATTTCCTCCTTTCGATTCCCCCCGATCGCCCAGGCAGGCTTTTTACTCTCTCAAACTGGTCATAACCCCCTTCTCCCTCCTTTGATTGATCGATTCCGCTAGCAGTGTACCGAGTAGCTGTTGACTCATCCCAATCCACATGTACAGTATCCCCTTCCCTTACTATGAACGGGCTACCGTATTCCTCTCCTACCCTACTCATGTGCATACTTCATCTTCCCATCCTTAACTTTCCTCGGTCATACCATAGTTGGATCCTCTCGGAGGACATAACATCCTCTCAGTCATCCATACTGGTACAATCCCCTTCCTTTCCCTTCTGCCCCTCATTACAGTATCTCCTCTGTTCTCAGTCCACTCTAATAACTATCATCGGGTACAATCCATCCCTTCCTTGACCCTTCCCTTCCTTCTCTATCCATCTCTAGTAGATCATCCGTTGAGTACTTGATCCCATTGCATCACACACCTCATGACCAATCAATATTCATACATAGGACGTGCAAACCCTTCCCTTCACTGCTATCTCTCCATTGTGTCACGGGATTCATTCTCTCCATCTGTACTTTACCCTTCTCATCTCGGTTGTTTCTCTTCTCATCTGGTCAGGCATCGGTTCTACTTCCGGTCCCTGTTCCTTCTTCTTCCTCTCATTAATCGGGTAGATCAATCCCTTCCCCTTCTCTCATAAGTGCATTCATCCTTCCTTCTCTATTCTCCTTCGAGGTTCCCTTTTCTCAATCTCCATTGTGCTACTCTAATCAAATACTGTTGCTTCTCCCCGGGTTTAATCCTTCACACATTCTCCTTCTATCTCTGGTACCCTTCCTTCCTCTTCTGGTAGTCTCTCTCTCCTCTCACCACTCTGCCTCCTTCCTCTCCTATCGATCGTTATCTCCCACTGAGTATCATCACAATCGATTCCTTCATCTATTGGTGTGTTTCTCCCTTCCATCCCCGGGTTATCGTTCTTCTCTTCTCTCATTCACAGTATGTTATCTAGCTCATACTCGACCCGATTCAGACAGTCCTTCCCATTGCATTTCCCCTTTCTATCACAAACCTGATCATTCAACAGCTTTACCTCCTCTCACTTGCATTGTCTCCCTCTCTCTTCATCCAGTGCTATCTCTATCCATTCAATCATCATTACTTGTAGTCCTTCTCTTCTTCCACAATTCATCGCTTCTTCTTCAATTCAACGTGTAATTCCCCCTCTAAGACTGATTCTGTTTCCCCTTCGTGTTATGATGCCTGTATCTCATTCTGTCAATTGATTCCGTCGAGAGGCCGATATCCCATCACCCCAGTTCTCTCTTCGTTTGTCCTTCTCAGTGGAAGTGATCGTTCGATAGTCGAGGGTGGGTCCGGAGTGGACGGAGTCAGAGGTCTACCTTGGGCCCCTTCCCCTCTCCCTCCCTTGACGATTGCACGTCCTCCCTGTATTCTGTATTGTATATCGATGGTGTGTGGCGATGGGACTCTCAATGGGTGATCTACCAGAGTGGAATGAGATCGAGTGCGGGATAGAGGAAGGAGTACCCGACTATGAGACTGAACTGAGAGTCTCCCTCTCTGTCTATTGATCTCGTCTGTCGTGTGTGTGTCCTGATATCTACTCTCGAACTCGTCAACTCTGATTCCTTGAGATTCCCTTCCCTCCACCCCCTCCCCCCTCCACCCCTCCCCCCCTCCACCCCCTCCCCCCTCCACCCCCCTCCCTCCTCCACCCCCTCCCCCCTCCACCCCTCCCCCTCCACCCCCTCCCCTCCCTCCTCCCTCTCCCCCTCATCTCTCTCTCTCTCTCTCTCTCTCTCGATCGATACGAGTCACATCTCCATCCCCCCTAGTGACCTACCCATAGTCAGATCCCTCCTCCAGCATTTCCATGTGTTGTCTCTGGTTGTCTTCCTCCTTCCTTCCATCCCGGATTCTATCCTTATTCCATCTTGGAATGGATTGGGCATGGATCAGTCTCCTCTCCCTCTGCCTCATCTCCCACCTCTCATTCATCGCGTGTACAAATACTCGTTGTCGTAACCCCTTCAGTATCCATCTCCTTCTCTCCCCTATCGTTGCCTCCCTTGGATCCTCGTATATTCTGGTAGTTGGTCTATCCTTGTTCATCTCCTCAACTCGTCTCATTCTCTTTCTCTCCGGTAGACATCAAACCATTCGAGTCCGTTCAACCTCTCCCCTTTAGCTAATCTATTCCTTTCGTTGCTTGACGTGGTAACTCTGAATTATTTTGTTGTCCTGAGAGAATGCGAATAAAAAGCAGTTGACTTTACGACTCTTCTTCGTCTTTTGGGGACATTGAATGGGAACAGAAGTGAAGTGAAAGGGATGAATGATGTTAGACGAAGGAACCCTTACATTCTTGTTGTGCAAACTTCATTAGCAACTGTGGGATGGAGTCATTCGGAAGAGAGATTGGGTCAATTATCTCTACTTTTTCCTTCTCGTCCCTCTTCTCAGTAGAGATCGAGTGGATCGAGGAGGAAGAGGGAGAGGGGGAGGGGGGAGGGGGGGGGGGGGGGGGGGGAGGGAGGGGATGAAAGGGGGTCGACGTTGTCTCGTGATCTCCTCCTCCGATCTTCCCTCTCTCACTTTCTCTGACTCTCGTCATCCCCTCGTCTCTCCTCTCTTCTCCTCACTGCAAATCAGTTTGACTTCGTCGAAAGAGAGAAGAGATTCTATCGGGGAGAGAGAGAGGGGGAGACATCACACTCAAGTTCTGGGAAATTTTCGGGGGAAATCTCGCGGATCAAGTGATCCGTAAGAGAGAATATTGACACAGATGACGATGAATTGAATGATCGAACGATAGATTACACCAACCTTTTGAGATCACGAGACATTTCCATTCATCATAAACATCTCTATATGAATAATTTCAACTTTACGAGGGATTCAAAACTGTTCTTTCCATTGCACACGAATCTCTGCCAATTTGAGCACGCGATACAAAGAAAGAAAAGCAAGTGCAATTGATGCTAATCATTCTCTCGGTATATCAATCGAAGAATCTCCTCCACTCTCTTTCTTTCCATTCTTCCTCCATCATTTATACTCCAAGTGACTGACTGCCAATCGAAGAGAGAGAGAGAGCACTCATCTCCTACTTTCCTCCTCTTCCTTCCTTCCATTGGCCTTGCCAAATCGATTCAACCTTCCTCGCTCACTTTTCATCTCTTCACTCCGATCTTCTCACGTTGACTCACATGGAGATGCGAGAGAGAGAGAGACGAAGAGAAGGACGTAGTGGGGGAGGAAGGGGGGGGGGCGAAGGGGGGGGGGATGGGGCGAAGTCCAGATGGAAACTGATGTCTGCAGCGCCAGAGGGTTCGTAGTACCGAGTGATCAAAGGTAATCGTTCTCTCTCTCTCTCTAATAGATGGGACAGGGTTGAGGGTGCATGGACGTGAGAGATAAACACACAGCAAATCCTGAGAATCACGCCAACTGCCCCTTCTTCAAGAATAAATCGCCCCTCCACACATTCCTGGCAGAGAAAGAGGAGAGAGACGGGGAAAGGAAGAGAGACAGAGATAGCCCCTCTCGGGAGGGTTCAACGTAGTTTGTAGTGTATTTATGAGTAAGGAAGAGAAGAGAGGAAAGCGAATGGCCCTATCGATCCATCTTATCCCATTTCACACCACTCGTCTATAAACCGTCGCTGTCGAGAATTTATGATTTCCTGTGAAGGAACTCAATGAATCACGTCTATTTCGATTCTGTGAATAGTCTCCATCGAGTGTTTATCACTATTTTGCACACTCAGCGTTCTATCCATTGACATTTCCAAGCTTTTTACATTCCCAAAAACAAGCTGCATCCAATCATTCTCACTTCCCAAAACACGCCTCATAACAAAATTTGCTGTTCATTCTGCTAGATTGCAATCTAGTCAATCGGTCAATTTCAACATTGCTCTTCTCCTCCATTTCACCCATCTCCATTGTTCGGTATCTATTCCTCTCCCACTCAATCGATACCAATGGTCTACAGTATTTGGATGGGGTCTCGATACGATATCGTCGTCTACGGTGCAACCGGATTCACTGGTTCCTACATCGTCCGAGCCATTGCCACCTCCCCCCTGTTCAAGGTATCGATCGATCGATCGATAATCATCAACTACCGTTCTCTCAGGGCAAGACAGTGGCTGTGGCGGGACGCAGTGAGGGGAAGATTCGTGCTACTCTTGAAGAGATCGTCAAGGATATTGGTGAGTCATCCATAATGGTGTTTGTTGAGCAATTAGAGGGATCATGTACGCACTTCCTTCTCTCTTCTTCCCCCCCCCCCTCCCCACCCCACCCCTTCCCCCCTCCTTCTCCCTTCTCCACTCCACTCTTCTCACGTCGCTTGAACATACTCGAGTAATTGGGGTCCCACTTTTTGCTCGTCTCTCTCTCCCTCTCTTACTCCTCTTCTTCTCGCGATGTTTGGTGGTCTTTCGAGGTCGGAGTAGGTATTCAGGTGACTGCCGAGAGAGTAGAGAGTCTAGAGAAGAGAGAGAAGATTAGAGAGCATGGGAAGGGAAGAGAGCAAGGACCCACCTAAAACTAACACTCTTTTTGTTGCCGTCGAGGGACTTTTCAAAGGAGGGGGGTCGAATGTCCCATTCCCGCTCCACCCCCCCCCCCCACCCCAATTCCATTCTCCTCTCTGTTATCGTCAATAAGGGTGCTCCGTAAAGGACATCTGGCGATGACCATTAGTGTTTACGATTCGAAGCCAGAGGCCAGAGAAGAGAGAGAGAGAGGGAGAAGTAGAGAAGGAGAGTTAGGAAGAGAAGAGAGGAGCTGATTGTGAGTAGTGGCAGTTGCAGCAACTACCTTCTTCCAGGAATGAATCCTTCCCCTCCCCCCCCCCCTCCCCCTACCCTCTCTTCATCAGTCTCCATCCTTCCCTGTCTTCTCTTCATCTCTAATCTCTCTCCTAATCACATGATCCCTCCGTTCCAATGAGAAATGCATGTAGAGGGAAGTGATAAGATAAGAGAACGCAGACAGAGTGACGACTCATGGGAAGAGAGAGGGAAGAGAGGGAAGTGAGAGGGATGAAAGACGAGGAAGAAAAAGAGTCAAAGGGAAACTGTAGGGAAACGGAGGGATCGTTCAGTTCGGGGACCAATAATCGTCCACTCATTCCAATATGAGCCACTTGATAATCCGAACGAAAAACGAGGGATCAAATTGATGTTTGTGGGTCGGATTGGGGACAGCACTTGAGTACGTGAGCAAGAGAAATCAAGAGGAACTACAGTATATGGAGGGAACTACCGTAACCCGAATCGTCGTTGCAGGAGTGGCTGATGTCTCGAAGTATCCCATCATCATCGCCGATACTTCTGATGAGAAATCATTGGCTGCCATGGCCAAACAGGCAAAAGTGATCATCAATGCAGTCGGACCAGTCAGTGATCTTTGATCTTTCTCTCTTCCCATCAGTCAGTGATCTTTGATCTTTCTCTCTTCCCATCAGTAACCTTACTAGAATATTGATAGAGATCGGCTATTGACTTTGATATATCGTTGAAAACAAAGTCATTGCTTCACTCTGGTTGAGTGACAGATCGGGATGGATACTTTGTCTTCCTAGAGAATTGAAAGAGATAATATTTACTCAATGGAAAGGAATCCGGTTTCTCGTCGTTATGGAACCTGCGTGGGATCTAGTCTTTTCATCGGTTAATAATAGGCTCTCTCTATCTCTCTTTCTCTTCTCGACATCTCTTTCAGATGTTTTTGTGTTATTCGTCCGTTTGTGTCCTTGGAGGGAATGCCATTCAATCTCGCAATGGGAAAGGAACGAATAGCCAACCTTTCTCGACTTCTTTCCCGATATTCGCGCGATTTTCGAGTGGGAAAAAGGAGAAGAATCGAACCAGTTTGAGGGGAGGAAATGAATAGGAGTGAATAGAAGAAGTGAAGGACCGGAGAATGAAGAGGTTCCGTCTCACACAGACAAATGTACTTTGATCAGTGAATGATGAGCCCCCTCCCGCATGGTTGGAGAAGGGGAGAGAGAGACCTCCCTTTGATCTACCCTTGTGACACGAGTACTCAGTCAACATCCGATCGTCATCTCCTCTAATTAGCATCGAATTCGTGTCTCCACTCTCCGATTACCGTACACTCTGACCGGGTTTACGGCTCATTTTATTGTACAAGAGGAGGGGAGAGGGTAATTACAGTAGAAATGAATGGGAGAAGAGTTAACTACCACCCAGGGGAGGGACTACCATCCATAAAACTGAATGATTGTGGGGTGTGAGATGGTTTCTGGTTCAAAAAAAGGGGGGGGGGGGAGCGGGGTCAGCAGACTGGGTCTAGACATAATGTGTTACGGCGTTACAACCGTGTGACTTGCATGAGATGTTTATTGGAGTGCATTTTCAGCCTAACGTATGACAAGAGAGAGAGAGAGAGACTACCGTATACTGATCACACACGGTGATACACCATTCCGAATGGAGAGAGTCATTGCGGAGATGAAAGGAGATGACCGGAAGTGGTCCTGCTGTGAAGCGAAGTATATCAGAATGATGAATAGAGAGAGGGGAAGTGGGGGGGGGGGAAGGGGGGGAGGAGGAATCTCCCGGTGTGAAACAAATCCATCACGAGAAGAGGGGGAATTGTGAGTGAATGCAGGCCAGGGACCTTCCCAATACAGTATCATCTGTCTCATTGATCACATTTTGTTATGTAAGTTTGGCCTCATCTTCCTTCCTTATTTCCTTCTCATTTCAATCTCAAACGTCTGCAAACTTGCACATGATGTGATGAGATTTGACAGTGAGAGAGAGAGAAGGGCGGGGAGAAGGGAACTTCCGTTGATCGGCCAATTGAGAAGAGATGGGGAGAGAAGGGGAGATATGGCTATTTTTGATGATCGACGAGGTCTTCGCCAGTATCTCACATGATCCCCCCTCCCCCCTTCCCTCTCCCTCTCTCAAATGCCATCTCTTATCAGTGATAAGGGGCCAAATGGAGATGGTGACCCGAACAGAAAAGGGCACGGTGATAAGGGGAAATGACGGTGGAAAATTGACGATCGTCGAATGCAAAGTACAATCAGCATGGAATCGACCACGATGGAGCCTCAAGTTTACCAGAATTATGACACCTATCGAAACCTCAAATAGTCGTTCCTGAACGTTGCAATCCGATGCATTCAGCTCATTCTCCGATCAATCAAACCTTTTACTCGTAATTGACAGTTTTGGCTGGTCGTCAATCTCAAAAGATAAGGGGAATCACTCAAACAAGATCTGCACGTTTCATTTCCATCTCTGGTAGTGAGTGATACTGAGAAGAGAAGAGATCACTCATCAATTTAATCATCGAATCACTGGACAAGGCGCATTAGGGCAATGGATGGAGCATTCTAATTCGAAACTAGACACGACTTGGGAGATATATTGAAGTGCATCCTTTTCTCTCTCTCGAGGGCCTTCTTTTGTTCTAAGGAGAAAGACGTGACCCTCTCTCTGAGAGATGGCTCATCTTTCATTCCATTCAGTCTCACGCAACCCTTTCAGTCCATCTGGGGGGGGGGGGAGGGGGAGGTGGGAAGGAATGGCGTAATCGAGAGAGAACCAATCATCTCACCAGGGGATGCTTCACTCTACACAGTCGGACTCCTCTTCTTTTCTCACTTCAATTCCACCTTTGTTTACATGGGAATACCACCCCGACTTTCACGGGTCTTTGTGTGTCCGAAGTGAGAGAAGAGGCCAGATGGTCGACCTGTCCCTCCCCTCCCCACTCATCTTCACCCCCTCCGCCTCCCCCCTCCCTTCCCCCTCCTTCCTTCCCTTTCTTCTCCCCCAGTTGGTAACCGATTCCACCTTCTTCCCCGGTCCATAAAAGGGACGAATTACGATCAGGACGAACAAAAGAGATGCAAATGAGCGAATGAAAGGGGAAGGAAACGACAAGAGATGGTAGTCATTGGAGGGGGGGGGGGGAGTTGCTACAGTACTCAGATATTGATGGGTTGTCTCCTTAGATCATTCATCCATCAGCTGGGGATCATTCAGAAGGGAGAGACTCCCCATTATTCATGGATATCTCCCCTCTCTCCTTCCTTCTAATTGAAAGGGACTCCTTTCTTCTCTCCGCACAACAGCTGATTAATGGATGAATGGAAGTGGAATTGTTTGGGAACGAGGAAGGAGAGAGAGGGAAGAAGGTTGTGGTAGATTAGAACCCGAGGGGTCATATTCACATCTCTTTTGTTCTATTCAAAAACCAGGTAGCATTCAGTCCGAATCGGGTGGACAATCGATCTCATAACACGGATTTTCTGTAATTTTGTAGGAAAATCGAGACTTTTTACTACAGAAAAAATTTTGTGTCCCAGATTTCTACGAAACTAATGACTAAAGTGAGGACGGGATGCCTATCTACTTCATTTTACCAAATTTGCATATTGAGCCGATCTGTGACCTACCAATTCAAAACGCACTAACTCGGTCAGTTTTTGACTTACCGAGCCCGTTTTTTTTCAAAAGATTTGTGTTATCGAGATCTACAATTAACTCAAGAAAATGTACGGTTTTTTGTCGTATTCAACGTGTTTAGTCTGAAAATTCATTTTTTCGCATTAAAAGTAGAGTGTTCTCGAAATTTTCCTCTAAAAGGAATGGATTTTATTCTTGAATCTGATTCCCCACCCCAAAATTGAGGTTTTCTCTTCAGCCATCATCCATAACTCTGCTAGCGCGATAGTGCTACTCAGAGGGAAAATCCCGGCATTCCCGGACTTAGCATTATTTTCATACCAATCAAGTTCAAAAGCAAACAATGCTTCCAAATTGTGCAGATGCATAAATTAGGACCTTCAAACGGTAGCTCTCGATGAGCCTGATGGAAAATATCTTCTGTCACGAGAGCTCAAAATTAACCGTTAGCGAGTTATCTCACGAAAACAATCTTCAATAGAAAATTCAGGTAATCCTGGAGGCAGAATATTTCGTCTGATAACTCGTTAACGGTTAATTTTGAGCTCTCGTGACATTAGATATTTTCCATCAGGCTCATCGAGAGCTACCGTTTGATGGTCCTAATATCTGCATTTGCATAATTTTGAAGCATTGTTTGCTCTTGAACTTGTTTTCCCTCTGAGTAGCACTATCGCGCTAGCAGAGTTATGGATGATGGCTGAAGAGAAAACCTCAATTTTGGGGTGGGGAATCAGATTCAAGAATAAAATCCATTCCTTTTAGAGGAAAATTTCGAGAACACTCAACTTTGAAAAGCGAAAAAACGAATTTTCAGACTAAACACATTGAAGGCGACATTTTAAATCTTACCTTTTCTTCTGTTAATTGTAGATCTCGATAAGACAAATCTTTTTTTTTTTTAAATCGGGCTCTGTAAGTCAAAAACTGACCGAGTTAAAGCGTTTTGAATTGGTAGGTCACAGATCGGCTCAATATGCAAATTTGGTAAAATGAAGTAGATAGGCATTCTCCCCGTCCTTACTTCAGTCAGTAACATTAGTTTCGTAGAAATCCGAGACACAAATTTTTTTTCTGTAGTCATCATTCCTACCAAATTACAGAAAATCCGTGATAATGATTGGGTTCTCATACGATTGAGATGAAGAGTGAAGGGACCAAATTAGCCATTGGAAACCAAGATCTTTTAGATCTAATTTGAATTTGAGACTACCACACCCTTCCTGAGTGAATGAATGCAATTTTTCATTGAAAAACTTCACGAGCAAATGCACCAAACGTTTATTAAATTGCTTTGTGACGAAGCGACGACCTCTATGATTATTACGATTATTTCGTTTTTTTCCTTCCATTGAATTGGTCACGCTTATCCATTTTCCTATCCATTCCCTCCACTTTTCTTTCACTTGTTCATGAGATCGTTTTGAGATCAGCGAATTTAGACAAATAAAAAAACTGCACGGAAAACTGTTTGACAAATTGCGAATCAGCTCAAAATCGAATAATGAATGATACGGAAGAAGGAGAATCCGTGGGAAGAGAAGTGACTCATCCCATTCATAGAGAGAGAGACTGAGAGTATTGTTTTCCGATTCTTGACCCACTCTCACAAAGAACCGAAGGGAACTAAATAACAAATGACGAACTTCTGCTTACTCGAGATTAAAGGGCGAGACGAGGAGGATGGGGGGGGGGGGGGGGAGGGAGTCCAGAGGAAAAGTTCAGTGAGAGTGAAGGAGAATCGATGGACGATCGAAGAAAGTTCATATCACCGATGGTAAATGACGATAAAAGGGTAAAAGTAGAGACACGAGAAAAACAGTAAAAAAAATTCTGGTTTGAGGAACGAGTCGCTAGTAGCTGATTCGCAATTGGTCAAACAGAAGAAGGAAAAAAAACTGAAATGTAGAATACAATATTTATTTGCAGTATCGTCTCCACGGTGAGGCTGTAGTCCGAGCTGCCGTCGAGAATGGAGCCAGTCATGTTGATGTATCGGGAGAACCGGCTGTGAGTTGATCTTTGATCTCTGTCTCACAATATTCAGTAGTTCTTACATCTTGAGCTTTTCTTTGCAGTACCTCGAGAAGATGGAGATGAACTATGCAGAGCAGGCGAAGGAGAAGGGTGTTTACGTCGTGGGAGCCTGCGGGTACGGTAAAGGAGAGAGGAAGTTGATTGATAACTGATTATATTTCTAGATGGGACTCGATCCCGTGTGATCTCGGAACTGACTTCCTCAAGAGAAATTTCGACGGCACTCTTGGATACGTGGAGACATTTGTGTCCAATCACAGAGGTCCCTCGGTCAGATTAAAAGAAATATCAAAATGATTCTCCAAATTTCTCGAAAGTGAATCATATTTCTACAGGGATACTCCTTCAACGCGGGCACGTATCAGACTCTAATTCTGGGTATTTCCTCCATGAGAGAGGATAATCTTGGTGATTAAACGTTCGCTGATTCGCTCTGAAATTTGGAAAGCAATGCTAAATAAATATTGTACAGGGAAGATGCGACGAGCAATCATGCCCAATCGGCTCCCCGACGCGAAATACAAAGCACCCAAGAGGTACGGTAACTGGATTATCGATTGATTGACTTGATGGCTCATTGCTTCTTCAGAGGAGCTCTGTGGAAAGTGAACGAGGATCAACTTCAAGGATGGGCCCTTCCCTTCCTCGGATCGGACAAGGTAGATGCTTTTAACTGAATTTTTTAATAATATTAATTATTCAAGTCGATCGTTCAACGCTCGCAGTACTACGATTTCCACGTGAACGGAAAGAAACCCGTTCAGATCTCTACCTATTTCTCTATCGGTATGATGGCCTTCCATTTATATACCAAGTTCTTTGTAGATAATTTGTTTTTCAACTAAAATTTCTAAAAGAAAATACAAAATAATAATGTTTATAATAAATACTTGAAGTTTTCCTCCTTGAGGATCTCTCTTCTGGGCGATTCTGGTTACTGGATGGCTAACGATCTTCGCTGTTTTCTGTATGTTCAAACCGACGAGGAAACTGCTCCAGGCGTATCCCGATCAGTGCTCAGTCTACATGTTTAAGGTATTATCTTTCATGTTATCATTAATTTGCCTTTAACAGAGCAGCAATAATAATGTTTTATTGAAATTATAAAGGGATAATCGTTCCTTCCAGAACTCTGGTCCGACTAAGCAGCAGATGAAAGAGGCTTCCTTCGAGTATTTCTTCTTCGGAAGTGGATGGGCGAATGGAGAGACTGTCGATGAACAGAAACCTAACAAGACGGTCAGTT
Source organism: Pristionchus entomophagus (assembly GCA_036245825.1). Taxonomy (NCBI): domain Eukaryota; kingdom Metazoa; phylum Nematoda; class Chromadorea; order Rhabditida; family Neodiplogasteridae; genus Pristionchus; species Pristionchus entomophagus. The sequence goes on along the minus strand of BTSX01000001.1, from coordinate 20,080,579 downwards.
GTGGTTGAGGAGCAAGAATAATTCCCAATAAGCAATTAATTCAATTAGTGTACCTATTTCACACAGACTAGAAGTTTCATCTTGCCCCCAATAGCCCTGATCTGCTTTATTGAATGGTTAATTCATTGAGGCCTCGGCAGTCTGCCGTGGTCCCGATCCCGGCTACATCGGCACTTCGGCCTGTGTGGTGTCTGCTGCCCTCTCCATTCTGGAGGATACGGATAAACTACCCAAGCAGTCAGTTGATTTTTTATCTCTTCTAGCTCGGATATTTTTTACGTCACTTGGCTTTGTATCGTCTATTTCTGGTGTTTTAACACTTAAAAATGAAGCCATGTTGAGGGGTGGAGTGTACACTACAGCTTCTGCCTTCCGTGATACTCGCATCTTCGACTATCTCAAGTCATTCGGAGTAACATACGAGATGATTCCAGAGAAGAAATAAAGAACATCCAGTCACAATCCCATCCATTCACGGTTGCTAACTTATTCACCAATATTGTATAATAATAAATAAAGATTTTTACTCCTTCATCACTCAATTCCCTCGACTCTCTCCCTTGACACACACGATATCATCAGAACCGAGAGAGAGAGAGAGAACCCTTATGTTCTCATTCTTGCAATTGATAGGTATCCCAATTGAGAGATAATGAAATACTGAGATACTCCACAACACGAATTGGATAGAAAGAGAATAGATTGAGTGATCAACTTGCACGTGAGTATAAAAGGAGGAATAAGGGGAATAACAATCGAGTTTCCTGCTCTTTCAACATTCATTTCCTCCAATTGTTTTCTAAGTGACCATGTCTTCTTTTTGCTCGTTTTTTAAAAATTCATTCTTTTTCTAGAAATGCGTTATCTCTCGCTCCTCTTCTTCTTCGTTCTCATCATCGCTGTGATGGGAGAAAGGCCACTTGATAATGAGAGATTCCCTGGAATATCCAGTAGTGGGATATCTATCAAGGTTTGAATTCCTTCATTCATTGTGCATTCAGTATCCCTTCTAAAATGTAATTCACTCCCCATCGAATCTCATCGTTCCCAATGTTTTTTTTGTATACCAGTGGAGAGCGAGCTGCGATACGTTTGAAAAATCCGTTTAGCTCTTTATGATTCTTTAGCCGTCTTCATTTCAGGATTTAACTATCAGAACTCGAAGAGAATTGGATGTTCTTGTGAAGAGAATCATGCTACAGAAGGATGAATTTCCAAGAGAGTAATGAAAAGCTCACTAAACGACAAATCATCTTGAATTGGGAATCGATAAAGTGTTTTTACTCGTTCAACTGTCAATGAAGGATGCTTGAGACGGAGTCAGATGGTTCACTGGTCCTCCTTCCATCCTATTCTCTCTCTATCTCCATAATCCATTCACTCCCTTCTCCTCTCTCTCCTTTTCTATTCCTCCCTTATCACTTAGAGGGGGACACAGTTCACGCCACAGTGATAACAACTGTGGTCGTTGAAACCACCTCGGGTTTGTCTCGGAAAGCAATTGGTATCAGAGAGAGAGAGAGGGGGATAGTAATATGATCCCCTTGAGTGAATGGGTGATTGGAATGCGAATATTGCTTGACTCTTCCATTCTCATTGCCTCCTCTCTCTTTCTATTTACTCACACAATCGCCTCATATTTTGAATGGATCATTCGATTGGGCGTTTCGTCTCTATCAATTCACATTCGATTACTATGCCAGTTTATCAGCCGAATCATTTTTCTGCAAATTTATTCCTCTTACTCACTGAACATTTCGTCTTCATCAAACCCGCGAAGTGGATAGGATTCAATAGATGAATAATTGGGTGTTTCCTTCATGAGAGATAACCCGAACAGATGGATTGTTGGAGAGAGAGCAGAGAAGTGGACAAACCCCGTAAAATGAAACCCTTTTCTATTCTCTCTTTCTCTCATCTCTCTTCAATCCCCTTTGTCTCTCGCTTCTAATAGTGAGTGATTCACGCCTCTCTTGACCCTCTCCAACCTATTCCTTTCTACTTTTTTCATCACGATGATCTACCTATTCTACGGTATCTTCATTCTTCTCGTAATTTAAAAAAAATCTTTTGTCTAAAGCGTCCCTTCCATCTGAGGCGCTAGATAACTACTAGACGACATCAAGAGTACAAATCTCTCCATCCATCTTCTCCTCTCCTTTCCTTTCCTCTCCAATCCCTTCATTATCTATCAGAGTCCCCGTGGCAACGGAGTTGCACTACCTTGTTTGTTGGCCAATGCAACTATTTCCACAGTTGCAATGATACATGAAACGTTTTCAATGAAAACCATCAAACCGATACGAGTTTTGATCTTTTGATAAACTTTATTCTAACAACTCGTTCTGTTTGATTTCACGCAGTGAAGGCTCCTAATTTCTCAAATTTGACTTCACTTCATTTTCCTCTCGCTTTTCTTTTTTCCAATTTCTCCGAAACTCAGGTGAAAAACTGTGGTCTTTCTCTGAATCTATGCCACCCATGGCGTGTTTCTTGCTGAATCAGACCATTGGCAGAGGGTTCTTTCCCAGGAATGAACGGAGGAACGAGGATATTCTCCTCTCTCAATGGACCTTCGATTGAGATGGACAAGAACTCCATCAATATTTCCCCAAGTGAGATTGTTGAGGAAATTAGTGAAAGTCCAATGATCATTTTCAGATAATTCCATTCGCTTAGCAGACATCTTGAGGGTGGATCTAGACAAGGGTCAGTACTTATCATCCCATGATCATTCATCGTCCCCATTCTCAGTATTCTCCTCGATGATTCAATCATAGTCATCTTTTCCTAGTGTCCATTAGTAGAGTCCGCATTCCTTTCTTTTTCTCTCTCTCATGCCGATAGAAGATATACGAGTTATTTCCTCTGTTTCTGGAACTCAAGTTGTCTTCTGTTCTCTTTTCTATTTATCTTCCCCGTAGATTGAATAGACGCGGTTTCTCAAGAGATCACAAAGATCTGGAGAAGAGTTCGAATCCTTGGCTTCTCTGAATGGGTTGTTTCACTGATCTCCCTTTCCTTTCCGAAGTCAGACGGATGGAATAGGATAGACACTTCAATTAATTTCCAGCAGTCCGTCTAGACTAGGAATGTGCACTTCGCATTTTTTAACAACAAATTGATTGTTCGTCTCTAAAGACGATTCATCGCTCTTCTCTCACCTGATCATCTCCTCTCACAAAATAACCGTGAATTAGATACATGAGAAATGAGAGAATGATCGAAGAAACGACAATGTGTCTAAATCGCACATTTCTTCTTTCATCGTTTGTCATAGATTTACCACAATTTTCATAATTTGCTTCAGATGTGAAAGATTCATCGACAGTTCGAATTCTTCATTATCCTCTTGTCAAAGAGCGACGAACTAGAAAGTAGGAGTCTTCCATTTCTCAATGGATGATCTTTGATCTCTCAGGGAATTCTCGATCTCATTGGCACCAGAGGAAGCGATGGAACTTCAAGGAGCCATTAAGAAGGCTATTGCACTCAAACCTCCTCGTGAGTCATACTGAATAAGGTATTATTAAAATGGTAATTAAAGCTCATCGACCTCGTAATTCATCCAAACGACTACTCGTCATAGTGAATCCCTTCTCGGGACAGAAGGTACATTCTGACTTTACCCTGTGTCACCATGAGGGGCTGAATCATGAAAGTCCCCGTCTCAATTGCAGAAGGCGAGGGATCTGTGGAGAGACGAGGCAGAGAGAGTGCTCTCAGACGGACAATGGCTGTGTGAAGTAGTGGAGACAAGTCAGTTGATCTTCTTTAGTCTGCCTTGGACTGATCCATTCATTCATCCCTGATCCTTCTAGCTCACCCCGGCCACGCAGTCGAAATCGCCAAGAACATCGATCTCGACAAGTACAGTGGCATTCTAGTGAACAGTGGTGACGGGTTGCTCTCAGAGGTGTGGCCTACCATCTGACCCACCGAACTACCGTATCCCTCTAAGGTCTTCACTGGTATTCTCCTCCGACGAGACCGTGCGCGTGCCCTCAAATTGCCCGTTGGTCATCTCCCTGGGGGCACCTCCAATGCTCTTGCCTCTGCCATTTGCTTCGCCTGCAAGTGAGTTGACTGTAGTCCAATCGGGTCAGATTAATTACTCGACCCGTTTGTACTATACGTGAACTCGCAGTGAATCCTTCTCTCCTCGCTATGGATTCATGAGAGAAGCAGCAGTAATGGCAGCTCGACCCACCTACAGACCTCTCCGATTGTTCAAAGCGGAGGTATTCACTCTGACCCACCGAACTACCGTAACCAGCCCATTCAGGTGGAAGGATCGGGACGAGTGCCCATGTTCATGTCTACCACATGGGGTCTCATCGCTGATATCGGTAGGTTACTGTAGATGGAGGATTGATTGATCTACCAATTTTAGATATCGAGAGCGAGAGATTCAGATGGGCTGGAATGATCAGATTGCACATTGAGGCAATACTCATTATTTCTCGTTCGTCTCATTCTTGGTTAACTATCAAAGATCAATAATTATTCAGAGCTTCCGAAGAAGTGCAAATACCGCGCCCGTATCAGTTATATTCCAGTTGGGGACAAGGAATTGACAAGGAAAACTATGCTCAAGTGGGGATTTCAGATAATTAATTAATCTGGATGTGGTGAAATGATTGTAATCCAGGTACAATGCCGAACGTCATCTATTCGGGAAGAAACACTTCAATTTCGAGACTGTGGAAGCAGTGAGAAATCCCATTGAATCAGAATCAAAGGATGGAATACTTACAGTACACGGGGGAATCTCAACCCTCTGGTCAATACTCTTCAATAGCCGAAGCTCTCTCTTCTTCTTCTGCTCCCTGCCCCGCTGCCCCCAGATTGCCCCCTCTAGATCAGGTTATCAATGAGCATCTTACCTCTCTCTCTCTCTCTCTCTCTCTCTCTCTCTCTCACTTCTATTCCCAAGGCTAGAGATTCTTTCTATTCCAGCCTATCACATCCTCTGCCTTCACAGTCCTCGAGGGAGAATATGTCTTCGCTTGTCTCACCTCACTCAGTCATCTTGGTATGCAATATCATCGATTGCAGTCATGATTCCTTGCGATTTGTGATGATTCACAACTGTGAACATCATAGTCAGCTAATTAATAATATTACTAAATAATTGATTTTGTCAGGATCCGATCTACCGTATCTTCCATCAGCTAAACTAGACGAGGATGATATCTTCTATCTCACTCTCATTGACTGGAGCATCATCAAGCACCGTTTAGAGGTTCATTTCTTTCTTTTTGCCGCTTCGAATTAGATTTCTAGCAATCCTAGGATCCTTGCAGAGGTGTCATTCTGATCATCATAACTTCCTCTTTATTTTTACACCTCTGCCTGGATCCTAGGTTGGCTAGAAATTGAATTATGTCGAGTTTCGGAAATGTCGCTTGCGAAAAGTTTCGGAAAAATAAAAGTTGCGGAATTGTCACCCATCCGTTCATCTTTCCTTCTAAGGTGGGAGCTCTGATGATCACTATAGATGGCTCTCGCCATCTCTCATATCCATGCTTCCAGGTAACAAATATTTTCTATTTACTCATTAATTAATTTCTGAAAATTGGGATAATTTACAGGTAATTCCTGTTCGAGCATGTCGTATAGAGCCATTAGACGGATGTGGAGGAAATGTTGCTGTCGATGGAGAACCAAAGGGAAAAGGAAAGGCATTCCAGGTATTGTGATGGAAAGAAGACGAGATTCATTGTGAGAATGTGAATGTAGTTCATTCTATCCAGGTGGAGGCTCTCCCCATGGCTGCCACTGTGATTGGAAGAGAAGAAGTCAAACGATGATTGTGATCCTTCCTCTCATTTATTTAGTACTTCATAGTATTTGATTGATTTATGTATTGAAATTGTGAAAACTTCAGACCTCAGCCATCCTTAACTGTGATAAGTAGAAATTTTGCGGATAAACTGGCTTCATTATTGAATATTATACCTACTAATCGAGTCCGGCCGCTAGCACGTTTAAAAAGGAAACGAACCAAACTACTCTAGGCAATTTGAATGAGTCTATGTCATGCCTAACGGGATATCGGGAAAGGGAAAGAGAGGGAACCGAATGCACTCTGGAGAAAGGGAATGTGAATGAAGTCAAATTGGACTCGAGATGAAGGAACAAGCGAGGATTTATAAAGAAGTGCTTTATTCCTCCGTTTCACAACTTGAATCCATATCCGAGATATGCTTCAACCAACATCCAAGTAATGATTGCAACACCAGCAATAGCCACTAGTAAGTTGCATATGATCACAAGAGGAATGATCGGAGACAGAGAAGATTCCTGAAAGTTCAGACAGATTCTGATTCGTCCAATGATCAAGGATAAGTTCTCGAAGCTGTACCTCTGATTTTTCTACCTTTTCTGCACTTCGAAAACGATGGAAGCACTCACAAATGACGATTGTCGCAATGAATGTCACTGAAACAATATTTGCTAAATAAATACATAGGAATATTCAAAATGAGTGAAAACTAACAGATAACAGCCATCATAACGTGGCGAGGCCAATTCATATAGAACGTCTGTAATCCAGTTTTGCCCAGTGGAATGGCCATGGCACAGGCTGTTGCTGAAAGATATTTTCTCTCTAGAAGGAACGAATGGCATAGGTACAGGCACAAATCCATGCTGTCGATCCGAACATCGAGTGTAGCCAATTGAAATAAGGACGCATGGGAGAATGAAGAGAGGGACGAAAGATACCGAGAACAACCTGAACAGATTCAGTTATTTAACGTATTGTTCTGGCTGTTTCAGATGCATTGAATATTATTATTTTTCTTTACTAAACTCACTTGGAAGCACATAAAAGCGTAAGTAAGAGTGCCGATGATGGCATGAAGCTGGCCGAGATAGTCCTGAGAGAAAGAGAAAGGAACTTCCTCTACTCTCAGTCCGAGTTCAATATGGGATACTTACATCTGTGGTGCAGGCAACATTGCACGTTCGTACTCTCCATTCGGATATGTAATAGATGAAGAAGAAAGCGACAGAAGCACAGACGAAGGAAAGAAGCATCAGAGGACGATGCAACTGCCATTACAATGTCATTATTTTATTGTTCAGCCAAGCACTTAGAGGAATTAATGAGCAGAGTATTCTAATTATGTAGAAACAATCTTGAAAATACTCACAGCCCACCAAATGGGAGCAGTGCAGCAAGTTGATTCAGCCCTTTTCAAATAGCGAGCGGAGAGAATCGCTGTAGAACCGAAGATCCACCATGCAGACATCATCAGAACACCTGAATATATATCAATATGTTTACTATCTATTTATATTTTATTATATGAAATAATTAATGAATTAATATCTAGACTAAATAAATGCTGATAAATTAAATGTTAATACCGTGAGACATGGCAAATGTGTGTTTGGTCTTCCGTAGAGGGACACTCTGATGAGCAGAAGCCGAGAGATTAGCTGAACATTCTTTGTTATGGTTATAAAGACGCTGTAATTTCTACCATAACTGCAGCTGGGGCAGAAAGAGACTGGAGTTGCAGCTATCCAAGGGAAGAATTCACTGTCCGTGATGTCATGAATTCCCTTCGCTCGGGCTGATTATCTGATTTATTTCCTCTTCATTATATTGACTCACTAATGGGATCCGCGTATCCTCGTGCCAGCAACAAATGATATTGAGATGATGCATTAGATAAATCGTATACCTCAATTATTGCTTACTACTATGTATGGTGATTTCATAAACTCGAACCTTGAAGCGAAAGATTGCATCTCCGAATGATCTCGCTGTATGATTCCATGTTCCCTGATGAGAATCCTCATGACCTACAGATTCATTCGTCCATTCCCTACCGCACATACTAATCTTCCATCGTCTCTGGAGACTAGAGTATCAGTGATGAATCCATTCGGAGTAGAAACAAGAACTTCATTCTTCGTTTTATCATTCCACGAAATACGGAATACGCCCGTTCCACTTGGACCGAGAACACATTCGAGTACCGTGTCCAAATCCTGCATCAATCATTTTTCAACCGAGACACTGGAAGATTTGAAGATCGAATCTTCCAACCAATTTCCTCTATTTTCCCACGATTTCCGACCTGCCAGCAATTGAATCTATTCAATATCATTTCCTACATTCTCCTCGTGGAAATCGATAATTGAGAAGATTCTTAACCATGTGTTCATTAGTGGATATTCCTAGCGCACTCCAATGAGTTGCACTTCCCATGTTCATTCTCGTTATATCTGCTGAGAATTCGAATCGAACGCCAGTCGAAGTTCGCTCCCATATCACTGGCAATGAATAATTCACTTCATTTCGGGTGCAACGAGGTCTCAGACTTCCTATTTTCGCGGCAATTACGCATGAGCTACAATATGACACGCGCTTGCCGCGAGTGAAATTGTTTTTGAGAGGAAACGACTTCTGTCTGCCCTCACTTGGAATACCTGAAGTGTTGCAATTAGCACCACGATTCACGAGATGACATCCATTGGGGAGAATCATACATCCACGAGTACTCCCACACCCATTCGAGACGTCTACAACATTAGAATTTGGTTTTGAAACTCTTGTAAGCTATCGCGAAATACGTCATTATCTTCAATCTAGAAACATGTTGCTAGACAAATCTCACTTGAGTAATCGTATCCCCATATGAGAATGGGAAGGAGAGAGACGAGTAGAAGGAGTGGAAACATCTCGATTGAAGGACTGAATATCACTACTGACCGGAGATTGAAAGAGTGGAGAGAGAAGAGAATGTAGTCTAGAGATACGAGGTTGAATGAAGAGAGATGAGAGATGAAGAAACACTGACCGAGAGGAAAGAGGAAGAAGGGAGGGAATAAGGGGGTCGGAGATTTATGAGACGGAAATTAATGAAAACGAGAGGACGAAGAAGCCATGGAAACGAATTCTAATTGAGGGAAATTGAAGAAGCGTTTTGCGCATCTTTTCGTTCTCAATTTTTTCGATTGTACTAAATTTCAGGAAAAAAAATAATCAGAGAAATCTCCGAAATGATTCTCAATGATCTGTCGATGGAATCTCAAGGCATGAGGGTAGGAATGAATTGAATGAAATCGTCCCCCAACATAATGATCATTCCTCGAAATTGTCGAACAACCTCAAACGAGTATATCAAAACTTGAAATATAATAGAATGAAATAATCTAAATATATCATATCATTCGGACGTAGAAATATTTTACTGACATCTTAATCACAACTACTAAATAGATCTCAAGGCACTAAGAAGATGTTTGCATTTGCATTGTAATGTATTTATCGACAATATTCGTTCTTCCTTCACGAGTACAAATCTTCTAGTCTTCTATTCATCTTTATTCCTTCTTCTGATTCTCCGATATGATTCTCAATGCTCTGTCGATGGCATCTCGATCTGCCTTTTCCTTCTTTCTCTTATTCACTTTTCTTCTCTTCGACACTGGAGATGGAACAACACGAACATCAGAGATACCGGGTCCCGATCTGTAATTCATTCAGATTATTCCCTTTTCACTATGTCTCTGGATCCTTTCGTTTGAAACATTCCAATCACAGGATATCTCTAACTTTCTCGCGATAGCTGATCTCTTTCGATTGAGTGAATTACCACGACGAGACTGAACTCCTTCTTTCTCTCATTCTCTATTCACTTCACTTACTTTCTTGGAGGCTCCCAGATTGATTGCTTTTCTTGCCAATCGATCGGCCTCTTCATTCCCATCTTCTCCCTCATGAGCAATAACATGTTCGAATGTGATGCCGTTTGGGAATCTGAAATTGATAGAAATCTCCTTTGACTAAATGAATGTTTTCACTTCTCTACAGATCTCTTGAGATCACTGTACAATTCAGAGAATCTTCCGTAATTTCCATCGACCATAGCATCAATTATGCCCAAGTAGTCAGTTCGAATGATAACTGGTTGATTACTATAATAATTCATTGATCTCTCATTGATAATATCTCATTTCACGAGAATTCCGTCCATCCATGAATCTTTTTGAGAGAAGTTTGAACAGCGATTATCTCAGCAATTCCAGAATCATGTCGGGGACCTGGAGATTAGATGATTATCGATTGAAAGGAATTTAATTATTAAATCGATTATTTTTCCAAGACGGTACAAAATCAGTAGGAGTCGTTGAATGAACAGTAAGATGAGAATGCAATTGAGAGACCCTTCGAATGAATTGGAAGCGATCCTTCCCTCCACTCACCATTGAGTTTCTTGCTTGTATTGAGGGGATGAGAAGGGCCAAAGTAGATTCCGATTCCCGATGAAATTCCCTTCCCATTCATCATTTGACATGAACCATCGGTGTAGCATATTAGAGGTGGAAGGGACTGAATTGGAATGGATTGGAATTGATCGGAAGATGAAGGGATCAAGTTGAAAGAACGACAAAGAAACTGACGGGTGCTAAAGAGATCGCCATTTCCTGCAAGACATGTACTAACTTATCAAGATGGCTTATATCTTACCGAGTATAACGAGTGGGATGTTATTGTTTCATACGTGTAGAAGGATGAGGGAACCGCACGGTAGAGGGTAATGGAATGAGAATGAATGATGAGATCCTCTCCCTCTTGTCATTTACATTCTTCATCGTTCGACAGATTCATATTTAATTGATCTCATTGCATACAGCAAGCACCCACTGATCAGAGGGTGTTGACGATGAGAAATTCCTCACTTCGTTTTTATTTAATATATTTTTCTCTTTCTGGGTCTCACACACTTTCTGAACACTCTTCGCATCTGCTTTCTGAGATAGACTTCATGAAAATAGAGCTGATCGATTCTCTATTTATCATCAACATATCTTGTCTTTTCTCGATTTCTCCTTCTTTGAATGGATGTTCACATGAGTCGAGACAGGATAAGAAGAACCTTTCTTCTTCTTCTCTATGTTCATCCGAAGTCTTCCTTCTTCCATTACGATTCACTCATTTTCCGGATATTCGAATCATCCTCATTTATTTTCCCTTTCTCAGTCCCATCCATTCCCAATTGCCATCTCTCTCCTCAACAACGTTTATACATCGATTGAAGATTGTCTTTATGAGCTGAACCAATCTATAATGTTTTACAGTTTTTTAATCAATATTTGTCCTCATTTTCCTGTCCTCCTCTCATTTCTCCAATTTCACCTTCTTCATATCTTCCTCTTCTTCGATTTCTCATCAAAGATTCTTCGACACGCTACCTTTCTCCTTTTTCCTCTTTCCATCTCCATCTCTTCTCCTTCTCCTCCTTCGATTCTACCTTTCTAAACTCGAATATTTCAATTCAATATTTGTCCAAAAACTGTTGTCATCCATCTCAAATAGTTTTTAAATGGTCAGACTCATCTCTGAAATTAATATTTTTATTCATAGTCTTCTCTCCGTAAAACGTGCAAGAACCTTCTCCCATAACTTGAGTCTCCTTCCTCATTCCTTCCCTTTTCCTTCTCGCCCACTCATAAAACCATCCATCCCTCACTTTTCTCTCGTTTATTTTCGACTTCTATCTATCAACACAGGACTTCCAGCGATAGGTAAAATGTTCATCAAATAAATCATTGACTCGTATTGAAGATAGTTCACTGATGAATTCACCTCAGTTCTTTTCCTATGCTAATCTTCTCTTCCTTACCTCGCACACTCGTTTCCCCTCTCCCCTCAATCATTGATTTATCCCCTCGTTCTCATCAATCCACTTCTCTCAGCTCTATGATCTCTCCCGGTTAATCTACTCGGAATGCGTCTGTCTTACGCGTCGGATACGCTCTCGACGCGTATACTGAGGAGACGAGGAAGAGCCGTCGTGATGGGGACACTCTTCCTCTGTGTCATTGTCATGTATACTCTATGGAATGGAGAGATAAGGGGGAAGGGAGAGGAAAGAAGAGATCATCGAAGAGTCAAGAGGAATCTAATTCTACTCGATGATTGTGAGGAGAATGATAAACCAGGTTTGACTATCTAGTCCAAGATGGAGAAGTCTAACATTTAAAAAAAACAATATTTAATTATGATGAATGGACGAGATCTTGCAGTGAAGAGCGACAGTAATTCGTCCCTCTTCCCTCCTGATGCCTTCACTATGGAAACGAGGAGGAATGGAGCTGTGATCTTCCATTTCGCAGGTTTTAACTGATGCTCAATGAAAAAATATTTGAATTTTTTTAAACAATAAATATTAAGGAGGAAAATCGTTTGCCAATGAAAGTATGGTGATTGGGGAAGATATGCTATATTAACTATCCTAACAATAAGAGATGAATTGGATCAGGTCTTGTCTACATGTTCATCGCTCTGGCCATTGTCTGTGATGAATTCTTCGTCCCTGCCCTTGGAGTTCTCACGGAGAAGGCCAGTTCATTCACCTTCACATTCATATTATAGTTACAATATACATTGCAAAAATACAACAAATTTATTATCGTAAGGTACATCCTGGATCAACTCATCCTACTTCATTCTTTCATTTGACGTAGATATCGTACTTCGTAAACATTTCCGAACAGACATTTTGTAAATTATTTAAATTTTTTGCATTTTGCTGGTTCTCAACTAAAAATTATAATTATTGTTTCTTATTTTTTATCCACCCCGAATTCCGGGCAAGTACAAAAATCCGACGGTGAAATATTCCTAGAAATACGATTAAAAAGAGAGCAAAATAGTAAAGATTACGGTAGTATCGATAAAACCCTCGTCCCTACCGTAATCTCAGTTTCTTTCCAATTTATTGCAAGAAAATAAACCGTTTCACTTGTTATTACGAACGGTCCAATCTACTGTGTTTAGCAATCATTAATAAGGGATTCTAGGCTTCAGTGTTTGTATTTAATCAGTGCATTTTGTGTCCAGGATCACATAGGAGAAAGATCGGGACTATTGGAAAACTATATAATTAATTAGCGAATATTTTGTTCCGCTCATCATGCCTACTGTATGCAAAACAGTCCATGACTCTAACTGAGTTTTTGAATCTTACAATACATAATAATTGCTCTCTTTTTAATCGTATTTCTAGGAATATTTCACCATCAGATTTTTGTATCTGCCCGGAATTCGGGGTGGACAAAAAAAATAAGAAACAATAATTACAAATTTTAGTTGCGAACCAGCAAAATGCAAAAAATGAAAATAATTTACAAAATGTAAATTTGTTCGGAAATATTTAGGAAGTAGGATATCTACTTATACCTGAACATTCCCAGATTGAAGTTTGACCCTCTTTCTTTCAGTTGTCTATCTCAGATGACGTGGCGGGTGCAACTTTCATGGCAGCGGGTAAGGACCTTTTCCCTTGTATTCCCAACAGTCAAATTAAAAGAATCTAAATAACAGTTGCTATTTTATTGCTAGCGTGGAATTGTTTTCACCTCAGGCGGATCGGCTCCTGAGTTCTTCACTTCGATGTTTGGTGTCTTCATCGCTCAAGATAACGTCGGAATTGGAACGATAGTCGGTGAGTGGAGAGAACTTATTTATCGGATGGAATCTCTAGAAATGTGAAAAGTGCCACATCTTTAGTTTTTTGGGATACAAATAGGTCAACCTATAACAATTCATTTTCTCAATATCTGAATCAATACCAGGGAAACATAGAATATTTCAAAACCTCTAATTTAAAGTGTTTTCCTTCCTTATTAATCTAATATTCACTTCTCCGTTCCTCCCCCTCCCCCCCCTCTCCCCTCCCCTTCCTCCTTCCCCTTCCGTGCTTCATTGCCATCCACCTCTTCATGTCCTCATTCCACTTCTTCCTCTCTTCTCATTTCCCATTCCAGACTTCCCCCTATCTTCTCTCTACTCAATTCTCGCTTTTCTTACTCAGTCCATCCAAATCCCGACTTCTTTTCACGTTTCCTGAATGATCGATAGACACGAAATGCTGTGAGCAAAAGCATGCACATTCCTGCAGAAAACGAAAAAGAAGAATGAGAAAGTGTAGAAACAACAAAATGTATAATAAACGTCGTTATTGCAGGATCAGCTACCTTCAACATCCTTTGTGTTCTTGCCTTCTGCACTCTCTTCTCTCGTGAGATTCTCCAACTAACTTGGTGGCCTCTCTTCAGGCGAGTCTCAACAATTCCAATCAGTCTATCGAATTATCCACCCACTCATTTGGTCTGAAAACCGGAAACATTCCCTTATTTCACGAATACCAACTGCAAATTATGAGTTTCCATCGAGATGAGATGTCTTGCGATTACCGAGACTAATGGATTTATAGATGGGAAAAGAATCTGGACGAGTTAGATCAAACAAATGTTTAAAAAAACCTATTATTACTATTCTTATTAATTGCAGAGACATGTCTTTCTACATTTTCGCCCTCGCTCTTCTCGTCGTTTTCTTTGCCGATGAGAAAATTGCGTGGCATGAGGTATGCGAATCAAAGAATTAATTTTGAAAATGAGAGATAGCAGATATTCTCTCATCAATCCACATCAAAATAAAGTATATTATTCGTATTCATAAATTTCCATCGTTAAGGCACTCTCGATGTTGATAGTGTACATTTTATACGGCATCTTCATGAAATACAATGAGAAGCTAGAGAATGCAGTCAAAAGCCGACTATTCCGACTGCCTCAAATCACACAAGGAGATATCGCTGCGGTAGGTTCAGTTATTCCGTTCGAATATAAATTATGAGAGGACAACAATCTATCTACCCAATCTGGACCTCATTCAGCCCTCTCCGGGTCCTCCGATTGCATTGGGGACAAGGAGTGATTCCATCCGATCATCCGCCAGTTTCAATAGCAGTGCCAGAAAGTCCATTCCGGTTAGTTTTCTCTTCCCCTCTCCATCACACTCTCAATCCTTCAGTTCATCCATGGTGGGGCGAGTGTCCGCAATGGGATTCTCTCAATGGCAATGGCACCAACCGATGATGAAGGTTAGAGGAGAAAATTAGAGGATGTGTAATTTATGGAGCACCTCTCGAACCTCATACTGGCATACGACACTATAATATTCAGATTCTCCCTCTCCCCGATCGGTGGACGATCATCCTCCTCACAGTAATAACAACGTGAAGGTTATTCAAGTGAAACCCGCCAGCAAGAACAACACTCTCACTGTGAGTCATCCATCAATTCTATCCATTGATATCCATCGAATTGAGGTCAAACCCGCTCGATCCTCAGTCGCCACAGTGGCTTCTTCTGTGATGGAAAGGAGTGATAGGAATGGACTGACCCCTGTTGAGAGTGTCAAAGTTAGTGAATTACTTTTTTCTAGAAGAGAAGTATCCAGTATTGAAACCGAAATGAGAAATTGCAGACGAATGGTCTCTCAGTGAGCAGCTCTTCTCGATATCTGGAGGAGAGACCACCCATGAAGGAGAATCATAGTGAGGAGAGTGGAGTTAATGGATCCAATGGAAATGGAAACAGTCACAGTCACAATCGACCAACGAGAAGAAGCATTGAGAAGGTGTGTTGACTAGATATCTATTTTATCCTCGCCTTCAGACAATCTCAGAAAGATAATGCTTGAGGCTCATTCGATTGGCTCACTCGAGGAGTCTCCACTGGATATGAGTTGGCCTGAATCTCTACACAAAGTGAGAGGATACAAAAAGCCTTTTAACACTATTTCTATGTTTCCCCATTTCGAAACGGTTATTTATTAGCGATTATTGAAGAATCTTATTGTAGCGAATCGTGTATGTTATACTCGCTCCAATCACTTTCCCTCTCTACTTGACACTTCCAGATACAAGGAGTCTAGTGAGTCTACTCAGATATGAGAGGAATCGCCAGATTTTCGAGAGCCCAGTGGACTTAGGAAAAAGTTTCCCCGATTCGGCTGAAAAGCAAATCTTAAGTATAACTCGCTTTAAAATCATGCTAGACACAATTCCAAAAAAAATACTCGAATGAGGAGGCATAGGGCAACATTTCGTATGTTGATGATATTATTCCTCGTTCATGCGCTGAATCGGGGCTGTCGGTTTTTCAAAAAAGTGATGTAACTTTCCTAATACCGATTTCCCCAACAAGCACCGAAAAGTGATTTGAGAAAAAACAGTCACCAACTCACAATCCAAAAACCAAAGGATAGAAAAAAAGTAGCCCATCATTTTGCTCTAAAAACCAGCGATTTTAACGTGTTTTCGAAGTCATTCTGGGTCCTCAAGTGATCGGCGAGCGGTTGAGTGCGCCTTTGCTCTCCGTCTTTCCCTCCGACCAAGCCTAGTCTCCCTCTACCAGAAGCGGTCGGCACGCGGTAGTTGTAAGCCCTCCCGATGGATCGCCACTTCTACATCGGCTCCATCAATGCCCGGACGCTCGCCTCGAGACAAGCAGATCGAGTTCGAACTGGACCTCAGCAAGATCAAGTGGGATGTGATCGCTATGCAAGAGTCAAGAATTGTGAGTGTAGGCTCGTTTTTGCTCACCTCCTAGCCATAGTGATCTACCATTCGGGTAGTACCACTGCGTCTCACGGTGTTGCGTTTCTCCTCCGAGCGCAGTTAGACTGCCACAGGAACGCATCTTTTTGGTCAACGCTTATGCCCCCACGTCTTCCTATGACGATAGGGACTACGATTCGTTCCTTGACCAAGTCGATGCCGCCCTGCAGAGTGCGCCTAAAGGGTACACACCAGTGTTATCGAGTGACTTCAACTGTAGAGTATCGAGAGAGCCGGGAAATGAATTTCATATCGGTGATTTCGCCTCACAGTCCCCGAACGCACGCGGCCGCACCTTCACCGAGGCCTGTGTGCGTAACAACCTGCGTGTTTGGAACACCTTCTAAAAGAAAAGGTACAGTAGAATCTGGACTTGGCGGTCACCGAACGGCTCCACACTCTCCCAGATAGACTTCATCGCCGCCCCTCCTTCTGCGCGTGTTGTCAGCTGTGTAGTAGTTGGACGTTTCGAATTCGACTCCGACCACTGTCTTGTCCGGATGTGTCTTTATCTTCCCCGTAAGGCAAAGCAGAAAAGATGCAGAGAGCGTTACAATTTCGATCGGCGCGCATACTGCGCCAACTCGAATCTACTCGGGTCCCTGCCCCTTGCGCGCCCCACGCCTGCTCCGGAAGCCTACTCGACCATCGTCGCTTTCACCCAGACCGTTTCAACCAACTGCTGGAGAAAAACTGCTAGACAAAACTGCTAGACAAGTGCCACCCTGGATCTCGCCCGCCACTCGCCACCTCATCGCAACTCGTCATCTTCTGCGTGCAACCCCTCGTGATGCTGTTTCTTTCTCGATCGCCTGCAAGACTGCCCGTGCCTCACTCTGCGATGACATCCGTCGACGGAAAGAAAAGCAAGCAAATGAAGCAGCAATCATGGGGAGAAGCATCGTCCGCGCTAAGAGAGATCTACACTCAACTAAGACGCGCCTTCTTGTTCCCGACCCCGCTACTGGAGCGCTATCTCAAGATGCGACGAAGAAGGAAGTCCAGAGTTTCTACAATAATCTCTACTCGCCCGCAGTCGCGCTCCCGCTAGCTGTGCCTCCCTCTACCGAGCCTCTTCCACCCTTCCTGGCTGATGAGTCTCGCGATGCGATTTCTCATCTCAAGTGTGGCCATTCCCCTGGCTCTGACAAGGTTCTCCCAGATATGCTCAGTCTATCTTGGAATTACCTTGCTCAACCACTGGCTGATCTACTCAACCACCTTGTGGCCGGAGATCCTGTCCCAGGAGGCCTAGTAGAAGCCATTGTCTCTCTACTGTACAAGAAAGGAGATACGATAAACATCAGCAACTACAGGCCAATCTCACTCCTCTCTGTCACCCTGAAGAGTATAACGCGAGTGATCATGAAGCGAATCGAAGTATGTCTCGATGAGTCGGAGTCCCTCACCCAATCCGGATTCCGAAAAGGGCATTCCACTCTCGACAACTTGCACGCAATCGAGCAACTCGCTGAAAGGTGTCACGAGTGCAAGATTCCCCTGTACTTTGGATTCGTCGACTTCGGAAGTCTGGAGTTGACCCAACACTCGTCAATCTCCTTCGTCGAATCTACGAGAACTCATCCACCCTCATCCGAGAGAACGACGAAGTTGTCTCTGTGCAAGTGAGAAGAGGAGTCCGCCAAGGAGACACTCTGTCTCCTCGCCTCTTCAAAGCTGTCCTTCGTCTCGCGATGGACGACATCGACTGGGAGAACTGCGGACTAAAGATTGACGGCGGTCATCTCTGTCATCTGGAGTACGCCGATGACATCGCGATCGTCGCCAAGTCTCGTCCGGAGATCAAGAAGATGCTTCAGAAGCTAGTGGAGGCCTGCGCGCGAGTCGGCTTAGAGGTCAACGCTTCCAAGACCGTCCTCCTCACGTCGTGCACCATCACCCGAGCTCCCATCACTATCGACAACCAAGTTTTCCACTTCGCCGACACTGCAACATATCTTGGTGGAAAAATCTCTCTTCCCCTTGATCCTTCGGCTGAATTGGAACATCGGATACGCTTGGGTTGGGCTGCATGGAGCAAGCTACATCATCTGCTCGCTTCACGGATTCTTCCTATGAAGACAAAGAGACGTCTTTTCGAAAGCTGCATCCGAACCACCGTACTCTCAATCAATCAATCAATCAATTTATCATGTCAGGCAATAGATGCTCAGAAGGGGATGAGTCGGCGGTATTCTTCATAAGTTGTAGACCACCAGTTAGCGCCAATAGCTCGCTTCAAGTCGTCTCTCCAGCGCACTCTAGGTTTGCCCTGGGGGCGGTTCCTGTTGTATGGCGTCCAGACGGAAGCTACGGGAGCGAAACCTGGTCACTAAGATCAAGCGATAAGGAGCGTCTGGATGTTACACTAAGAAAGATGGAGCGAAGAATGGTCGGAGTGACCCTCAGAGATCCAATCAGAAACGAGAGAATAAGAGAGCTCACCAGAGTTCGCGACTGGAACAAGGAGGTCCTCAGAGGCAAAGCAAAATGGGCACTGAAGATCCGGGAAATGCCGACTAATCACTGGACACGCGCGACAACCCCTACAACCGTGCGCGCCCAATTGGCCACCCCAAGACTCGATGGCGCGATGACCTCAGACGTACGATCGGACCCCATTGGTGGAACGCGCCCTATGAAGAATATGGCCCCATCCTCACCTGAGCATTACTGCCTGATGTGATAAATGATTGAATTGAATTGAAGTTGTTCAAGCATAATTTTTTTTATTTTATCGTTTTATGAGCTCTAGTATCGAAATTCGGCATCAGCGCGCAAAACTACACTAGAATTTCCTATAGTCATGGTTTCTCGAGATAAAAATTTTTTCGGTTCTGACCTCTTTTTCACCATGTGGTCTCTCCTTTGGTCCGATTATGGTCAAAATTTTTTTGTCTCAGAGTCATGTACCTATTGGAATACTTATTTTTGAGCGTAGAAAACGAATTGGCTAACTAGAGCTCTTGAAACCTCGAACTAAAAAAGTTATGACCAAAATCCAGAACAAAATTTTTTTGGTGAAATTTTCTTTGATGCATAACTTTTTTATCTCCAGGTTTCATGAACTCTAGTTAGCAAATTCGTTTTCTACGCTCGAAAATAAGTGAGAAAATCCTATAGCGACATCTTTCTGAGACAAAAGTTTTTCGACCAAAATCGGACCACATGGTGAAAAAGTGGTCAGTCGAAAAAATTTTTATCTCTAAAAACATGACTTTGGGAAATTCTGCTGATTTCGAATTTCGATATGAGAGCGCATGAAAATAGGAATGCAAAAAGTTATGCCTGAAAAAATTCGAAAGATCATAAAAATCGCAGGTTTTTAGGACAAAATGATGGGCTACTTTTTTTTCCATCGTCCGATTTTTTTTGATTTTTGGACTGTGAGTTGGTGACAGTTTTCTCTCAAAACAACTTTCGGCGCTTCTTGGGGAGATCGGTATTAGTAAAGTTACATCACTTTTTTGAAAATCTAAACGCCCCGATCCAGCGCATAGACGAAGAATGACATCACCAACATAAGAAATATTACCCTATGTCTCCTCATTCTAGTACTCTTTAGTAATTGTCTCTAGCATGATTTTGAAGCGAGTTATGGCTGTTTTCGTGAGCCAAATTTGATATTAAATTTCATTGTGTACCTACTTTGACCTAAAAATACTCGAAGATGGGACTAGATATCCAAAATCGGCAAACGCAGTTCGAAAGAGCATCATTCGAAGTACTTAAGTTTTGCTTTTCAACCGAATCGGGGAAACTTTTTCCTAAGTCCGCTAATATCCCAAAACTCTCGAATCTCTCGCGATTCCTCTCATATAAACTAGAAAGATGTGATAATCTCTCAGGAAATGAAGAAGTTCTTCCCAATAACCTTCATTGGTTCAATCCTTTGGATTGCTTTTTATTCTTATTTGATGGTCTGGTGGGCGAATGTCATTGGAGAAACACTCGGAATTCCCACTGAAGTAACCATTTATTTTTATTTCTAATTAACGTTATGAATACATATTTTCTAGATAATGGGGTTGACGATATTGGCTGCAGGAACGAGTATTCCTGATTTAATTACGAGGTAAATCGCCATAAAAATCAGCTCAAATATTTTGAAATAATACATATTCATAAAAATTTTAAAGTATCGAAATATTATGCTTGACACATTTATTGCAGTGTAATCGTTGCTCGGAAGGGACTGGGAGACATGGCTGTGTCCAGTTCCATTGGAAGCAATCTGTTCGACATCTGTGTTGGGTATGTTTGAGAAAAATTTCAAAAGATTATCCGAAACCGAAGCTGGTTAGTAGATACTTCATTACTCTACCTCATCCAACATTAATCTGATTTCAAATTTTTCTTGGCAGTTGTTATTGTGAATTTTTTGTTGCGTTTTGCGATAATAGATGAAGTGATAGAGTGTTCCCTTTGCAGTCTTCCCATTCCCTGGTTGATATTCTTCTCCATTCAATTCTTCAAATCTCCCTTCACTGAAGTTCCCACTGTCTCAGTCAGTTCGAATGGACTAATCTGCTCGGTTCGTTCCTTCTTTTCATTCAGATGATCATTCTCTCTCCCTCAGGTCGGAATGCTCTTCCTAATGCTTCTCGTCCTTGTCATTGGAATTGCATTGTCTTCATGGCAGGTTAGAAATAATTCACGAGGTTAACCTCTTGAAAGAAAAAAATTGCGAAAAGCAAAGTTCTAGTCATAACTACTCGAGAGAATTCACAATGATCATTTCATATACCATATCATTCTTCTCCAGATGGACAAATTCTTCGGTCTCGTGATGATTGTCTTCTATGTTTTCTTCTGCATTCTCTCAATCCTTCTCGAAACGGGCCATGTTTCGTGCCCCTTGAAGATAACCCCTGACTACTGCTAGACCCCTCCCAGACTCGCCCTTCTCATCTCATCCCATTCACCAAATTCGAACAATCTCTGTGCTTCCCAACGGGTTCCCTCCTTTCAGTTACACTTCTTTTCCATGTAGCTTCCATCCATATAGAATCTCATTTATCGATTTGGAGACCTCAGTCAAGCATTGCAAGCAGAAGCTATAGACTAGATCAATCCATTCGAGAGGAGAGAAATCAATCAATGAAGAAATACAAAATACGTGTGTATGGACACCATGTTGGCAATAATAATACAGAAAGAGATGGGAAGGCGACTGACTCGAGAAATCACTTCATTCATCCGATAAATCTCGTGATTTTGAGACGATTCGATGATTTAATTGAGTCTGGCAGGGAGAAGGAGTGACTAGAAAGCAGAGAGAAATGAGAGAGAAGCCGTAAGCAGAAGATGCCGGGATTGAGAGAAGCGATGAAATGAGTCATACATTAGAGAGGGGGGAGATGGACACCGGATATTGAGGAGCAAGAATCGAGGAAGGAACCAGAGGGATCCAATGGCAGTCTACTGGGCACGAACCACTCGGGTAGTGGTGGTAGTGGTTGAGGAGGTCGTCATGGGACCAGAGGACTGCTCCACTACAGTAGTCTCGTTGCCGGGAACTGAGAAAGGTACCGTATGCCACTGACTTATTAAATAATATTAGTTCATGATCAAGCAAGTAGCTTACTGTAGTACTGGGGAGGAGGGGGAGGCCACTGTCTCTCAACTTTCTTGGTCGGAATGTGCTTAGCCAGCACCTCGATCTGCAATGCAGTTATGAAGAATTGGAAAAATTAATGTAATTTTAACTCAAGATAAGTGCTTACCTTCTCCTGTTCCATCTGCTCGAATTCGGGAGGTGGCCACTGCACGACGGGCATGTGAGAGGCTCAAAATGGATACATTTTCGCAATTCAGTTGTCATTCCTTTTTTCTGTCAATTCCTTTCTCTATCTCAATGCCATCTATTCCCTTCTACTCACTCTGGACAGTCATCTGTCCTCTCTCATCCTCAGGTGGGGGCCACGCACGGGAGATGCGAGAAGTGCGAGGGACCGACTTGATCACCTCTTGTTGCTCCTATAATGATTTTGTAATTATTGTTTACAAAATAAATAATATAATTGTAACCTGCTGGATCCACCCCATATCATCTCCGCATCTCACGCGGTTCACTTGGCCTCTGCAAACATGATCATCATTATAAATGCGAAAATGAAATTAAACTAGCAGCCTGCGGCTGCTACGTTGTACGCCGGGTCGTAAGCAAAGGTTAATCAAACACCGCTTGCTTGCGAGTGGGGCGTATACCGTTGTGAAAAGCTCATGAGGCTTCGAGCGCTCCGGAAAAGTTGCGATGTAGCCACTCCGCTTCGCTCCGTGGCTACATCGCAACTTTTCCTCCACGCTCTCAGCCTCACGAGCTTTTCACAACGGTATGGCCAGAGCATGGGCAAAATCGCAAAATCATGTTTCTTTTAGCAACTTTAGGCCGCTATACACGTTAGCCAAGCACCGCTTGCTTGCGAGTGGGGCGTATATCGTTGCAAAAAGCTCGTGAGGCTTCGAGCGCTCCGGAAAAGTTGCGATGTAGCCACTCCGCTTCGCTCCGTGGCTACATCGCAACTTTTCCACCACGCTCTCAGCCTCACGAGCTTTTCACAACGGTATGGCCAGAGCATAGGCGAAATCACAAAATCATGTTTATTTTATCAACGTAAGGCCGCAATACACGTTAGCCAAGCACCGCTTGCTTGCGAGTGGGGCAAAAAGTTGCAAAAAGCTCGTGAGGCTTCGAGCGCTCCGAAAAAAAACACTCCGCTTCGCTCCGTGGCTACATCGCAACTTTTATCCACGCTCTCAGCCTCACGAACTTTTCACAACGGTATGGCCGAAGTATCCTAAAAAAAAAACTTATAAATGATCATAAAATGTCGATTGCCACTTCTCCCGAGCCTGTCCGATGATTTTGAAGCGAGTTATGAGCGAAAATGTGAAGATTTCGTAATGATGACGAAATCTGAGCACGGGAGGTCGATGGGCACTTCTCCCGAGCCTGTCCGATGATTTTGAAGCGAGTTATGAGCGAAAATGTGAAGATTTCGTAATGATGACGAAATCCAAGATTGCGAAATCTGAGCACGGGAGGTCGATGGGCACTTCTCCCGAGCCTGTCCGATGATTTTGAAGCGAGTTATGAGCGAAAATGTGAAGATTTCGTAATGATGACGAAATCGAAGATTGCGAAATCTGAGCACGGGAGGTCGATTGGTGGTTCCCCCGAGGCTCTCCGATGATTTTGAAGCGAGTTATAAGCGAAAACGTGTAGATTTCGTAATGATGACGAAATTGACGATTGCGAAATAGTTGCTGTCGGTGAAAAGCACTGACGATTCTGAGTCGATTGACACTTCTCCCAAGACTCTTCGATGATTTTGAAGCGAATAATGAGCGAAAATGTGAAGATTTCGTAATGATGACGAAATCGTAAATTGCGAAATAGTTGCTGTCAGTGAAAAGCCCTGGCAATTCTGAGTCGATTGACACTGTTCCCGATCTTTACGGGCTATTTGCCTTCGAGTTACACGCGAAAAACGACGTATTGCGTAAGGATGACGAAATGTTGAATATTGATGACGAAAGTTATATAGATTTTTGAAAAGCTCTCCGAGAGGGTTCGAATGATCAAAGACTGGTCCTCGGGCGATGAGTTTAAAGCGAGTTATGAGCAAAAAACGAAAGCGTGACACTCAAGCATACGGATCCCGTGACAGACAGACAGACATTATGGTTTGGTACTCTTTAGTAATAAAATAATAAAATAATAATGAAATATTAGACTAACGCGTCCTTGGTGATTTCATCAGCAGGGGGCGGCCATACTTTGTTCACTTTTCCCGATGCGAATCCAGTCCGAGTTATCTCACTTACTTCCTGTAGAGGAACAATCCATGAAGAAATTACGAAGTGATGGAAAATGATAAATCTATTACACAAATAAAACAAACATTGTTGACGGGAACCCACTCCTGGGCCTTAGTCTTTGGGACCGATTGACGTTCGGGTTGAACCTGAATGAATTCCGTTAAAAAATCTTCGATTAGATGTAATAAATATGCTGACCTCGTCAGGGAATTCATTCCACTTCACTTTCTCGTATCCGGCGGGCTTGCGAACGATTACGGTGGGCTGGAAGGAACTGATTGTCGTACGTGCAAATCTTCCCTTCCGATCTTTATTTCCGATTGAAATCCCACTCTTTCTTTGTGTAAAAAGTTCAAATGAGAACAGCTGGCGCCTTTCCGATTTACACCAAATCAAAACAAAAAATGGAAGAGGAAAATGTGAAGAAGATCTTCAGAAACGATAAATACTGGAATATGGAAAATGTATGGTAAAAGAAAACCTGAGTCTCATGAGTCTCCTTCAGTTCAGGGATGGCAATCTTTCCGATCTGAGGGGCATTCACTTCCACTGGCACTCGACGTTGAGTCTGCCAGCAGGCATCGTCCTGAAGGAGAAGAGGAGGTTATTCAAGCATGAGAAATCAATGAGAAAGAGATGCGTATGATGTGAAAATTAGAACTATTCTTCACGAGAAATCGAGATTTTCTTATGCAATGGTTTTGCTGGAATATTAGATATGTTTCTTTGTTCCATCTTCTTCGAGATTAATAAATTATTCGAAAATTTCGAAAAAAAATATGATAGAGCTCTGACATTGAGTCTGACTCCTCCGGGCACTTCAGACTGTCCCATGATGTTCAGCTCGGCTTCACGAGCTCTTTCTTCCTGCATAAATAACCCATCAACTACCGTACTCCCTCCATATACTGTACCCCTAAATCTACCGTACCTCCCACCGCTTTGCTCCCTCCAGTGTGGATCCTCGTGAGACGCTCTGTAGAGGAGCGGGCTGGAATAATATCGATTAGATACGGATGAATGAAGTCATTTCTGATCTACGAACGGACAAGTACGCAAAATGAGTTCTATTCGATCATTCACAGTACTCGTTTTCTCTTCTTCGTCAGTTTTGGCTCTTTGACTGGAATCTTTCGTAGTAGACCAAGAGAGAAGAGCATGGAAGACTAGAGGATCAATGGAGGGAAAGAAGGGAGAGAGAGAGGAGAATAGAGTCAATAGCAGATAACAGGAGTTCTCTAGTGGAAGGAACACATGAGGTGGAATACGATAGGCAGATATGAGAGAGGAGAGGGAAGGAGGGAAGGAGGAGGAGATTGGATGGATTACTCGTTGAGTGATGGAAGAGTAGAGGGGAGGGGGGAGGGGGGGGGGGAGAAGTTACAGAGTCTTGCGATAAGAGAGAGATTACACTCCTCTCACTCTTGACTGCATTGGAACGAGTGGGAGGAGAGAAGGAAAATAACGACCAGAAGATGAGGGAGTATGGAGATCGAGGAGAGACAGAGAAAGAGAGATGAGGAGAGAGTGTGAGCATCCGAGAGGGACAGGAGATAAACAGAGCGCAAGCAATTGGTCTTTCTTCTCCTTCCGTTCACACCACACAATCATTAGTAAACGGCGCCTGTCAGATTTCCGACGGCGTGAGCGATTAGCATTCATCGCCCACCGTATTCTCCTGTTCGAGGAATCGACCGGCCACACCATCAGCCCTCATAGTGGGACGATTGGCGGAGGTGTTGGAGATAGTACGGATCTGCTCGTTCCCAAGCACTTCTTCCGTTACCTGAAGGAGGAATGGAGTGATTAGCGATGGAACGGATTATTGAGAGAGGAGGGAGAGGCTGTTTGGCATCCGAGGAGATGGATGACATCAGGTGTTGGGTTGAGGGGGAGAAAAAAGGGGAGAAGCGGGGGAGGGAAGAGGAGGGCACGGATGATCACCCCATGGGAAAGCATTTAGGAGGGGTGAAGGGGATGGAAGGGGCAAGCTTCAAGGATTCTTGCGTAAATCATCATATTCGAAAGAGAAATGAAGTAACCTTGGCAGTCTGCTTGAGAGCGGTCTTCCCTGGTTTCTCAACGGGAGCTCCTTGCTGCTCGGGCTGCTGCAGCTGAGGGACAACCACCTTCCCAGGAGTCTTCAGCTGCTGAACAGATCAAAGATCAATTAATAATCATCATCTAAATCGTGTAGGGCCAATGGTCTCACAGTGTGTCCAACGGGCACGGGAGTGGCATTGTTAGCTGCTTGGACGTCGAATCCGACGTTTCCCCTTGTCATCTGCACTGTTGGCTTCGTCTGGACGGGAGTTTGTGGAGAGGGACGAGGTTGTTGTGGAGCAGGCGTCTGATTGAAGGATTACTCCATCCCCCCATCACATCCGGATGAGAAGAGAAGAGAATTGAGTGAGAATGAGAATGAGAGGGAAGGCTTTGATCTCTCTCTCTCTAATACTACTGTCATCAATAATCACTTTCCCATACTGCAAGAGATTCTACCCGACTGTTAGTGAGATGGTAATGGGTGGACCGACCTGTGCAGCAGATGCAGCCTTGGCTGCGGGTGCTGCAGCAGGGACGGGCTGTGCTGTGCGAGTGGTCTGGACGTGAGGACGAGAGATCTCCTGGCCCATGCGCTGCTGAAAGGGAAGGGAGGTTGAACGACTTATTAATGATTTCAATAAATCGACTGATACCTGGTCATTAAGTGGGTGTTATCGATTGAAAGATATCCGGTTGTTTGAGTGAGAGGTGATGAGATGAGTGATAAGTGCTCGTCTAGAGCTAATGTTGACAGAACGAAGAACATGATGAGAGACAAGGGAGAGAGAGGAGAGAGGAGAGAAAGAGAGAAGAGAGAAGACTGTCGGGATGAGATGAGGGGGTGATTACTCAGCTAGTCATCTCTCACCCACTCTTTATCCCCTTTTCGCACATTTCATCGTGTTAGTCAGAGTGTGCAGAACAGAAAGGAGAAGCGGAGGGGAAATGACGGACCAGAGAGATGCCCACCTGGGGCACTGCATTCGCCCCCTGCTGCAGCTGCTGCGTCGTCTTGGGTGCAGCAGCTGCGACTCCAGTCTTTGCAGCTCCGTTGGCTGCGGCTGCAACGTTCTCTGTCTATTGTCGCTGATAGACGTAGGTCTCACCTGCAGGGGCAGCTGCTTTGGGCGCTGCAGCTGGTGCGGCAGGCTTGGCTGGAACTGCAGCAGGTGCAGCAGGGGCTGCGGGCTTGGCCTGCGCCGGTGCCGCAGGTTTGGCTGCAGCAGGAGCCTGCTTCTGCTGCGCTTGAGCGGCCGCAGCGCGTGCCTGGAAGGGAACCCTTCAGATGAACAAGAATAGCCATGATCAAACCTTCGCCTCTGCCTCTGCCTTCTCCTTCGCTTGCACGGCACGAGCTTGAGCTTCAGCCTGGGTTTTCGCCTGGAGAGGAGCAAGATACGGTAAATTATTGATCGCTATCACTATCCATACTGTGCCTCAAGAACGTTCTGGCACAACTCCTTTCACACAATACACCTCAACAATTCGCATCACAAACAAATTATATCCAGTCTGGTTCTAACTAATTTCGTCTTCAACCTACCTGTGCAGCTCTCGCTTGAGCCTCAGCCTGAGCTCTGTTCTGCTGCTGTTGCTGCGCCTGCTGCAGAGTCTGCTGCTGACTGGATGATTGAGTGGAAGATGCAGCAGCTGCAGGCTTCGGCTGCTGAGTCGCGGCTTGCTGCAAAGGGAAGAACACTCGTTATTCGATCACTAGGAAAGGAAGCATGATTAGAGGGGAACAGAGGGGGAAAGAGCCACAAGGAGAAGTCATGAGATTTCGTCGAGGCCATTATTGTTTATTCACGGTTCACAATGCAAAGCGGAGTGATCTAGACAATTCTCTACTAATGGGGTATCAATTATCATGTCTGATCACTAATCGATAAACAGTCTATGCTACCTGAGCCTTGGCCCTCGCTTCCGCCTCTTGTTTGGCTGCTTGTGCCTGCAAATCAAAAGTTTCATTCAGATCTTCCAATTACAAAATGACCTTGGCGAGAGCCTCAGCTTGCGCCTTCTTTGCTGCTTCCTGGGCCTGTAATTATATGATTGGCAATGTAGATAGATGCTTATCATATTGTGATAATCATCCTCCAAACATAATTGTTTGGGAAGGTGAAATGAGTGAATAAGGTAACCTTAGCAAGTGCCTCCTGCTGTGCTGCCCTCTGAGCAGCCACTCTCTCCTCTGCCTTCTTCTTCTCTGCCTCCGCCTGAGACTGCGCCTATATCACACCAGTTTACAAGGATTTACTCGTATTAACAGACCATAAATCATACTCACAACTCAATCTTTCGTAGTGATTTTATGGATTGATTTGCATTGTGAGGAGATGCTAAATCATTGAATATTGAGTGATCATTTGTACCTGTGCTTGTTTTGCTCTCATCTCTGCCTCGGCTTCAGCTGCTTGGTTCGCGGCTTGCTGCGACTGAAATTTGTTTAAATAATATATATATATTTTTTTTAAATTATTCAAATTAGATATTACCTGATTTCCGGCTGCTTTGAGAGCTGCTTGCTGAATAGCCGCAGCCTGAGCTGCCTGGAATTGAGTAGTGATGATGTTATCGAGAAAGGAACGTCTTGTTCGGAAGGGAATGTGATGGGTCTCTCTCTCTCAGAAGGGAAACAAAGGGAGATCAAGTGGTCTGAGAAGTGGCAAACAGTTTGGAACAATGGAGGAGATATGATATCTCCCAGTTGTGATAGAGGAAGAACGGAGGGATCGAAGGGGGGAATGGAGGGACTGAGAATGAGAGAGAGAGAAGTCAGCTGAGATTTCCCATCTGGTGGAGACTAGTCGACCCAATCAAATCCATCTGGAGTCCATCGGAAGAAGGAAAGGGAGCGCCTTTCACTTCCGAGATTAACTTCACACCTAATACATAGATTATCAGGGAGGGCTTCGATTTCCGCAAATACAATAATTAAAACTAATAATAATTAAAAGTAAACCTTAGCGGCATTCTGGGCTGCGAGGAGTTGTTGACGCGCCTCCAGAGCCTGGAATTTCCGAAATTAATTTAGTTTTATAATCCATCAAACTCACTTTCTTCTCAGCATCACTCTTCTCCGTGGATGCGGCCATAGTCACTACTTCCTCATGGGCTGAAGAAGAGAGAGAGAGGATGAAGGGAATGGACTGAGAGTGACCTACCCTGTCTCTCCCCGGCCATTCCTTTGATCTGACTCAGCATCGCTGTTTTAGCCGCGGCCGGGTTTGCAGGAGGAGGC
Organism: Pristionchus entomophagus; assembly: GCA_036245825.1. NCBI lineage: Eukaryota > Metazoa > Nematoda > Chromadorea > Rhabditida > Neodiplogasteridae > Pristionchus > Pristionchus entomophagus. The sequence continues at coordinate 20,051,032 of BTSX01000001.1, read as the reverse complement.
TCAAATTGTTTTTTTTTGCTTTAAAAATACAAAATAAAGATGGAAAAAGGAATGTAAATCGTATTGAAAGCGTACAGCGGGTCCATTCTGGGTTGTGGTGGCGGTATTGGTATTGGCGACACGGAACATTCCTCCTTGACGACGAGGGGCCACGACCACCTGAAGGAAGAGGAACAAACTAAGTTTAGATTTATTCGTGAATTAGAACTTATTGCCAACTATATATAGTGCACGGAAATCGATGCGAAAATTTATTCTCTAAAGAGAAAGGAATGGAGAAAAGTTTGAAGTAATGCGAAAAACAGAATAGTTGGGAGATCTCCGTTGTAATATTTCTCATCTCTCGGCGTTCTCCTCTAGACACGCTTCACCTTGCGAAACTGTTCAGTATTTCCTTCACTTTCTCTTTGTCTACATTGCCTAAACACTCAATGCAGCATAAACTATTGAAGCATAAGGTAATGGCTACCTCTTCGTCAGACTCCTCTTCCTCAGAAGAGGAACCGTTAGCCGCCTCCCAAGCTGAAAATAATCATTATTATGAAATAAAGAATATAGCGTCGATAAATAGATTAGTTGGGAAGGAGAGGTACATCTCCGATCGAATTGTTCAATGAATCTTTGGGATTCCATCCTATTTATCTCGTTTCTCTCTCTAGAATCTCTCGAATCTCATTACATTTCTGTTCAATCTCAGATGGGAATCTCTTGTTTGCTCGACTATCTCTTTCCGATCCTCGAATGTTCTTCGTTCGAAGGAAATTCGAACCGACGGAAAGTCGTTGTCATTACTTTCATACTTCGTGTGGGTATCTCGAACAGTTGTGATCGCAAGAAAGCCGATTGATCGATAGATGGAGCCGTGTTTTTCGAGTCTCTCGGTTGTGTTGGGCTGTTGGGATGAATGGGGGAATGTGAAATGACGAGGGAAGGCAGAGGCTAGTCCATTTGGGCTACGGTGATTCACTATTATCATACACAAGATAAGCTATGTGCAATGCGCCATAAAAAAAAGAATCACTGAACAAATTGTGCTCATCTCAGTCTGAATTCATTGAAATTCGATAGACGACAAGGTTTTCGTGCTTCTTTTCCCTCTCTTGATCTCATTCTCGAGCACTTTACAACGAGTGAATTGAGAGGGCGGAGAGAGAGAATGAGAAGCATGCAAAAAGAGGAGAGGGAGATCATAACACTCTGCCATTCAGAAACAAATGAGAAGCGAGGAGGGAACGAATATCGATTATTGAAACTTGATGTTTTTAGACTGGATTAATAGACGCTTTGGATATTGAATCTGCGCATCTAAACGAACAGTCACAGATCATAGTTTTAAAATTATTTTTGTAAATTGGATCTATTTTTATCAGCTAATAATATAATTTCAAGCTCAAATTTTAATAGGAGATGCTGGATGCTGTTGATCTACTGGTTAGGTGTTGGAAGGGAGAAATGCAATGAGACATCTCCAATAAAAACAATATCTAAGATACAAAAAAGCCTATCACCCCTTGAAATATGGGAATAATAAGCATGTAAGGGTGAAGATAGAGATGAAGGGAGAAGGGATAGATATATCAAACAAAACTCACCATCAGACGGCATGGTTGATACCTCGTTGTCTGGTTGGAGTGAGGGAACAAGATGAGTGGGTCCTCCTTCCCCCTCCTCTCCCCCCCCCCTTCCCCCCTCCCCCCTCCCTCCATCCTTCCCTCTGCTCCTGTCAGCTGGTCTTCCATCCACCTACTCAACTCTACTTCTTTCCTCTCGACTCTCTTCATTCCCTCTACGCTCTCCTCTATTTTTATCACCCTCCGACACTTGTTGACGCACGTTTCTTCAGTCCGAAGACTATTTATGATAAAACATTTATCACAAACATTGTGAGACGAGAAGGAGAAAGTAAGTCGTGGTTGCACGATTCTGTAAATCATAAGAGTAATAATAAAATGGAGGCAAGAATGGATAGGTTCTGTGGAATAAGACTGTAGCGGGGAGAGGAGGAAACATCTACGGAAAAGGGAAGGGATACCCGTGGAACGATTCAATATTAGTCAATCTCGTTGATTCGGTGATTCGTGTACAGACAATTCAATCGATTTGGAAGGGGGATCTCTACAGTACTCCCAATTGCCTGAGTTCTTCCTGTTGTCGTTCAAGGATCTCGTCGTTCTCCGTCAATCGGGCTTGCCGATCTCGACTAAGAGTGCCGTATCTGAAAAAGGAAGAAGATTTAGGAGGGGAAAGGAGTGGAGATGAGAGTGAAAAAAATGAACATACTGATCACTCTTATTAGACGTCGTTGATGTCGTCATCACGTTGTTGTTCTGCCCTTAAATGACTCCTCATGCGTTGTCTCTCTCACTACAATCTCTACCTGGTTCAGGTGTCTTCGATTCTCTGGTCTTCCTCAACGCTCCCTTCTTCTCCTGATACAGACGACTCCAGATGTCAGAGCTCTGTAATTGTTCAACTGATCTTTGATCTATGACTATTAATAATCGTACATCGGGAGTTGATTCCTTCTTCTGTAGTGCACTCTTTGGAAGGGCGGGCAGTTTTCTCTCGACGATCGGCGTTTTCATCGAGTCTCAAAGAAGAAACGTGATTGATGAAGGAGAAAAGAAAAAGCAAAACCTCGCTTGGGAATGCGTGAAACTCTGGCGTCAGTCATCTGAAGGGGAGAGACCGAAGTGCCCTGAGGAAGGAATGAATTCTTCACAAAATCATTTTGGAGATGAAGTGACAATTGTGTTCGGTTAAAAAAGCGAGTAAAGCCTACATCTCTCTTCTGAGTGGGCGTTCGCTTGATGGGAATTCCCGTCGAAACCTACAAAATGGATAATGATTTTGGTGATTACTAAAAATAACAAAATCGACACCGTACCTTCTTCTTAGGAGGCATTTTCTCAGCGACGGCTCTTGGTGAGGGAGGAGAGATAACTGCGTGTTGAGACGGAGTGGGGGATACGATCTGGACGGGATACGGTTACGATCCAGAGATATTGATTTTCGAGGAGTACGGTACCTCCAATTTCTCATCGATCATCGTTGGCTCGTGTGTCTCACTGCTGGTTTCACTAGCCTCTTCACCCTTGCACGAGTGATCAGAGGAATAGTCAGAAGAGATCATCTTGGGACTGGAATTATCGATTGAAGAGGAGTCAAGGGTAATGTAGGGATGGAACGTACGTCTCCTCCACAACGACAGTCACTACGGAAGCAACTTCCGGTTCTGGCTCCGGAATTACGATCGATTCCTCAACGATGATAGGAGCGGGCTGAAAGATCAAAGATCAGATGGATTTTTTACTCAAATGACAATAACCTGCTCGTCCATCACTCTTTCCACTACAGCGTATTCTTCCACTTTCTCGACTACGACGATAGGAGGAGAAATTGACTCCTAAAGGCAGATTTCATTAGGATTTTTATTATTCAAATTGGCTAACAATAGACTATATTGTAAGACTATATTGGTAGTTAGCACTGACCTCTGGTAGATCACCGATTGGCTCAGGGGAGATGGGAGGAGGAGAGGGTGTGACCATCTCAAGTTCGGATAGTTCGTTGAATTCGTTGAATATTATTTTTTTTAAATACCTTCTTGGGAGGAGTCGGGACTCGTTCAACGTAAGGAGGAGGAGAGGGGGAAGAGGAGGGACTGGAATAATTAGATGATAGAAAATTAAATCTTTGATTGCAACAAAAAAAATGAAGCAATACCTGCAGGGATTGAAATGGCAGTGTGTGAGTGTATTGGAACGGAAGAGGGGATGGACTTTGGGAGATGTGACTGGAAGAAAGATTGAAGAGAGAATAATCTGATTGAGATTGTACCAAGAAAGTATGGCCAGTAGTCGATAGTCAGATCTGGTTATGAGAAGAGTCAATGGGGACGAGTTACTGGTACATGACTTCGTGTTTGCATGAAAGAGTCGAGATGGGAATAAATACCTGATTCAGAATCAACCACTTCAAATCCGTCGGCCAATCTTCGCTCAAGCACGAATTTCACCTCAAAATTCAATTGTTATTCTAAGATGTATTTATCATTCGAAATCCCTTCTCCTGGGCCTATAAACTGGAAGAAGCTGCACTTTTTTTTCTGGATTTTAACGGTAAAACTCGATTCTTCTTCTATTCGTTCTCTTTACCTGGTAAGGCGACGCATAGGAGAGAAGTGTGACAGCATCTTCATAGACCATTCCATCGAAGGAAATTGTGAGAGAACGAATGCGATCGTCTGAGGAAATCCATCGATATCATTCAATATTCAATAGATTAGACTCACCGACGAGAATATTTCCACATTCATCTGCCGGTCCCTTGGGAGCGACACTCTTCACGTAGATTCCATCAGTCATATTACCCTCAAATAACCATTCTTTATCGCTGAATTGATACTAATGAACGGAGCTTCACTAAGTACATGCCAAGACTATATGTACAACGGATCTGAATCGATATACCTTGACGTGGAATCCGAGTCCGCTCAAGTCATCAGCACAGATTTGCACTGCCGCTTCGACCTGGAAACGGCGCCCATCGATACACCGCCGACCACACCACGGATAACATCATCACTCACATCGTTGACGTTCTCAGTGGAGAAGGACTTCTGAGTTCCGAAGTGTTTCCTCTCCAGTTTGAAAGAGTCGATCATGGTAACCTGTGATGAAATAATGAATGAGAGTATTCATGGTCTTCCTTTACTGACTATCAGAATGGTTATCTCCTTCCTAATTCCTTCATTTCTCACCTGATCCTTCATTGTCTTCTTTGGTGTTCCTGGTCTGGAGACTCGTTTGCTGCTAGATTCTACATCGATTGGTGCGACTTTCGCTCGGCCTCCCAGGTCTGCAAAATGTGTTGACCCTTCCTTTCAATCATTGCGCCTATTATTACATAGTCGTACATGCTGAATTTTTAAGTGAGGATTGAATCTTCCCCAGTCTAATCTCTCTCCACTCACATCACTCATTCCCTTTCTCTTTCATTCTTTCATCCTATCTCAATCTCCTCCAATCATATCCAAATGTGTCCGATCGTGGAACGAATTGAATCAATCTCGCACGGAACATCAAAGAAACGAGGAGAAGACAAAAAGTAAGAGAGAGAGAGAGACAGTCCCTTATTTGGTTAGCAGAGGAAAGAACGGTCTATCAATGGATCACGGATATTCTTTCACTCATTTGAAGGCAAAGACACATTTTAAGTTGATCAAAGGAACATTTATTCTCTAATTGTATTCTAATTCGGTACCTTGTTTGCGATAGAAGAACCAGAATAGTGCAGCAGCGACTCCAGCACAGATGGCGAGAGTCCCTATGATGGAACCAATGATGGCCCCCACCAATTGACCGTCGCTGCAATCAGAATTAGTCTTTCTTTTTTAAGTAAAATGAGACAAAAAAAGAGAACAGAGGTTTAAAAACGATTCTGATGGAGATACCTTTGGCTTACTCCTTATATGAAAGTTCAAATGTCATAAGTTGTTTCAGTTGGAAATGGATTGAAAGGCATCCACATCAGAAGTATCAGTAGAGTATGTATAACTGGCGCAGAATGAACTAACCTCAAACACTTCTCGTCTGCCATTCTGGTTAATCCCTCGAGAGATGTTCACTCCGTCTAATTATCGCTCTGGAAGGAAAAGGACTTAGAACGGTTGCAAAGTGCAAAGGATGGAAGAGGAAATGGATCGGGAAGAGAGTTCAAGCCTCTTTTCTAGGGGTCAAGTAGAAACGGAGGTTTGAGAGAAGAAGAGAGGCGATTTAGATAGTGATCGGCAGTTCCTTCTCTTAGAAAGGAGAACAGAGAGAGGAGAGGGCTGATTTCGCGCTTTCGGATGGGTGAAAGGAGATGAGAGAGGGTAGGAGGTGGGAGGGGGGAGGGAGGGAGGGAGGGGGAGGGGTGGAGGAAGGAACCACGGGGAGAGACGTCGCGAGGACAGTTCAAAACAGGATAAAGATGATATGAGAGAAGTACTTTCGCTCGAGGAATGGCGAGTGATTAGGAGGAGAAAGGATTGATGAGGGAGGAGTGGAGAGGGCGCTGAGGAGAGGGAGGGGAGGGAGAGGGGGGAGAGGGAGGGGAGGGAGAGGGGAAAGGATCATCAGGAGGATCATCGAGAGAACGAAGAGGGTTAGAACTGTGCTAGATATCCCGATTAAGATGATCTTCTGAACATGAGATGCCTTCAACTGGTAGAATACTCAGGTAGAAGTGACCTCAACCATGAGTTATTCGCCTGGCCTATCAATGGCGGACACTCAAAAAGGGGCGGGAGGGGGGGGGGGGGGAAATGACCGTTTGTCCTTGCTTAGAAGAGAAGTAAGAATGAGTGACCGATGGAAGATTATGATTGGAGGAGAGACAGAGGTAAAGAAGAGAAGAAGAAGGGATCACAGCGGGAGAGGGAAGGATTTCGCGCCATTTGGACTGAGAAAATTGAGAGATTTCATGTTGAGTAGAGAGGATTGAGAAGGGGAATGAGACCGTAAAGAGATTAGAATGCTGAGGGGATGAAATGGGACGGAAGAGGGGATGGAGACTGTTGATGGAAGGGAAAGTGGAAGGAAGAGAGAATGAGAGAAGGAGGGAAGGAGGGAAGGAGGGAAGGAAGGAGGGAAGGAGGGAAGGATCGGATGAATGGAAGGGAGATAAAGGCAAGGCATCACTACGGGTGGTAACAAGAGTCATGAGGAAGTGGAACGAGAGAATTGGAAGAAGGAGGGATCAATGGCAGCCTTCTTCAGCCCCCCCCCCCTCCCCTCCACCCCTCATCCAACTCACTCCCGATCCACAAGATACAGTCATAATGATGCTGTGAAGGCTAGGAGAAAGAGAAAAAAAAACACAATTATTTTATCTCCTTTTGTTCGATGGAACAATGGTGGGATCTCTTTGATTGGCTTAGGATGATTAGTCAATGGGAGAATAAGAACAGGCTGGTCGATTGTAATGATAGTCACTACTGGATACTACTGTGGTTAGTGACATTAGAGAGAATAGATGATCATGCAAGAAGGATCTTCTCACTTACTGAGAGAAAAAGGAAGAAGAAGAAAGGAATGGCAGAGGAACGAGGAACCCTCTTCAAGATCAATGGTCTCTCAGTCTCAATGGGGTAGATCACACTAATGGATAATTACTCTTTTATGAAGGAAAGCCAAGGATAGCGATGAGATAACAATGAAACGAGCTGGGGTGAGAATGGATTGGGTGGAGTCACCATGGAACATTTACGTATCTAAGGTCAATCCTTGCGTCATTCATAGGCAAAAGAGAGAGAGAGAATACGCGGATGGAACTTGTGAGCTCAGAATATCAGAGATTGAAGGGCCAGAGACGATCACAGCCCAATCTTCTCTCTGCAAAATGCAGATAGAAAAAACAAACTGCAGAATGGTTGCACAGTTACAGTTGGAGGAGCGATACTCAACAGGAATCTGTTGGAGGGGATGAAGGGAGAGGGGGGGGGGGGGGGTGTGGAGGGGAGGAGGGGAGGAGAGGGGGAGGGGGAGGGGGAAGCTCATAATTGCGCGGATAGCGCCTGTTTTGTTGTCAGAGCGGAGCCTGCACAATCCGCCTGGCCATTTCTCGCGCCTATTGAAGCGATAGAGGGACACGAGGATTGGTTGGATACTAGTTGAGGAATGATAGTGTCAATCGGATAGGGAGAAGGAGAAGGAGAGGGAGGGGGAAGAGGGGGGGGGGAGGGGGAGGATGGTTTGAGCTGTTCTTCCCCATCCATGAAACACCTTGGAACATGCAGCAATTAATGTAAATACGAGAGAGGCTCGAGCCGCTTTTTAGCCAGAACAAATGGGCGGGGGCATTACTTGTGAGCTCAGAAGATCAGAGATTGAACGGCCAAAATCTACCGGGAGTTATAAATTCCAGGATGAGAGAAAGTGAAGGAAGGGAAGTGCGGGGGTTATCATTCTAATCGAGGTCGGATCATAATATCTATTTGTTCCCCCAGGTAAGACATCAATGATAAACAAGGATATCCTCTGAGAGAGAAAGGAACACTCCCTTCGATATGAATGAAGAGTTGCACCCTCACAGAGAAGAATATTGACAGTACTGTCTAAAATATTTGGTTAACAGAACTATTTGCAAGAGGTTCAAAGAAGTTTACCGTTTTTGAATAGACGACACAAGAGTAAATAACCACGATAGAGATAAAAGAGATACATGAATGACTGTCCTCGTTAGGAATAGCCATGGCCTTTTTTGTGGTAACAGATGCTACCATTTCGACCTTCCCTTCCCCCCCCCCTCCCCCCCCCTCTCGTCCTCTCTTTTTCTCAACTCAAGCATAACAGAGGATGAGTGTGAAGGGCCAAGGTTGAAGATTATCAACGATTGACAGAACGATGAATCTATGGAACACAATGAAGAAGAGTCGAATGAGAATTAAGGACTGGGATTTATTGAGAATGAACAGGACATGGACATGGTGAAAAGAGAAAGGGCAAGATTGTAAATCACTCATGGACAATGAGATATGCCCTTGCAAGTTAATTTCCTCTGTAAAGAAAGGATGAAGAGATAACACGAAAAATATCAATGGTCTTATTGTAAATTACTGCAAGGCATTTGCTCCATATGCTCGATGCACAGTTGAGAAAGCTTCCTTCTAACTCTGATTCACTCCAGTTATCACTAGTTATCTGTGCACTCTCTCTATCTCCTTTCTCTCATCTCTTCTCTATATCTCTCCCCTCTCTCTTATCCCTGTTATCCCTATTCTTCTCTCTCTCAGAAATCTCCTAACTCTCCTTCATCTCTCCAGTAACTGTGTGTATTTACACGCGGCAGATTGGTGAGAAGAAGAGGAGAAAGAATGAGGATATCATCTATTCAATTCGAGGTTTCAAATAGAGGAACGCTTCATCTGTAACAAAACTCAAACAAAAGTAAGAAGTTTTTTATAGAAGCCTGCTTTTACATAGTTATCTTAGGTGGTTCTACAGAAGAATGACATCTTCAAACAGCTAGATATGTGTATTCTAATCATTCTAACTTCATTAGTCTTTTCAATGTACATACATAGATGGGTTTGTACGATATTGCTGAATTGTTGGCAATTGGAGAAGAATACATACTTATGTCTTCGTGGAGATATCATCGAACCATGTACAAATTCCCTTTCAATTGACGAGGAAAATGAAGAATTGGATTCCTCTATTTCTCTATCAGAAATAGAGAAATAGAGGAATCGGAGTGCCAATTTATGGAAAGTTGGATTCATTACAGTGGTTCTATTGTGCCGAATTCATTTGTCTGAAAACTCACAATAAGTCATTGATAATCATTCCTCTTGACATGTGTGGGTCATCATTATGATTCTGTTGAAATCGGGGTTCACTTTTGGAGAATACTAACATTTTATTATACGTACTTAGAGACAATCTGTTTACGAAAGGTTCAGAAATATTTCAAGCAACGAGTTTGACAGGGCATTATTGACAGGTCTGATGACATTCGCTACCAAGAGTGAGTCGGAAGAAGTTTCGAAACAATTCACCTTTTGTCGTGCACTCTTTCATTGTGTCTAGATAGAGATGAGGTACAAATGATTAGGATTCTGCAGATGAAACATTCGAATCACAATTGTTTTTGAAAATATCTCTGGTATTTTTTAAATTCTAGATGCATTCAGAAAATTCTCATCGGTCGGAGCAATCAAAAAAGCTCATAAATTACAGGGAGTACACTGGTGTGAACAGAGATTTTGATCTACAGTTCGAAAATATGGAGCTACTTCAACAATCGGTTACTAGCAATGTTCGTATGACTGGATGCGGATTCTTCAGCGTTTACACATCATCAGGAATTAGAGTAGAGGGAGGAAGGGATGATGAGATGTAGATCATCGAGGAGTACTGTAGATGGAAGAGGTGCGCTTCAGCCAGAACAGGCGAAATCCTGAACGGGAATAAATCATCAACGTCACACGATGAAAAAAATAAACTGACAATGAAATGATCCGTTGAGCATCCAATACGACAGCAGTAATTCATGAATTCGGACTCCGATTCTTAAATATCCATTTGATTTATCGGCTTTGTAGTCAACGACGACCCATCGACCAATCACGTTTGTATGTAGGCCAAAGTGAAAATAAGGCTACAAATCTCACTTGGGAACTTGAGGTACCACTCTGCCATTGGTTGGTTCGTTCTGTTGCAGACTGTTCTGGAATGAGTCTATGATGCATCTGGTAACCCTCAGCAATTGCATTTATTAGACACAAAACATTATCTGGTGTAATACCTGTCGAGAATATCGAGAACTTGCGCAGATTTGGTCAGGAATTGGACACCGCAGTACTGAAATCGAAAATTTAGAATCAATCTTCTTACAGCGATAAATATAATCAAAACAATGACTAACCCGTTGGGGCTGTTCCCTCTGGAGTTCTCTCTTGTGGAATCGAGAAGCAATGGAAGAGTGGAGAAGGATTGTGAGAAGGAGGAGGGAGAGGATCTGTCTCATCATCTCTTCTTGCTACCTGGAATAGTTCAGACTGAGGAATGGAGAAACCGATGCTGGAAGGGGCGGGGCTTAAAGTGGGCGGAGCCAGTTTGTTCATTGATCAGAAGGGACCAAAGAAGGAATCAGAAGGGGAGGGATATTGATTACCGTACTCGAACGGATGAAAGGTTGTATATAGAGATTGAAAAGATCAGATGACTAAGAATCATCGTTAATAGAGAGGCTATTAATGGAAATCGCGGGTTGACGTCGTATAAAAGATGAAAAGGCTAGGAATATAAATAGTACGTAGAGTTAGGGGAAATGTGAAGAGCAGGGGTTGACACGATAAGATGGAATGAATGAGTCTATTGAAATGCCTACGTCGACCAGTATGAGTAGGAAGTGAAAAAGATATGAACGGAAAGAATGGAGAGGAGAGAGAGAGGGAGAGAGAGGGAGAGGGAGGTTGTACCTCCCACCACCCATAGTGAAATATGAGGAGTGGGAAGAGAGGAACACCTCGATACTGCAACAACTGCTCCATGTCTTTCTCTTTCCCAACGTCATCCCACATCATGGCTAATTCGCGAATTGTGAGAGTATTTTCGAAATTTTGCCGTTGTCAGACGTCGAACTCTGGTAATGCAAGCATCAGCTGTATCTAATACACTTTTGACGGCCAGCTGTCTTGAAGGGAAGGACGTAGGGGGGGGGGAGTGCCTCTCCAGATTACAGTACCGCGAAAGGAAAGAAGTCGGACACATTTGGATGGATTGTACTCTGTTGTATATCATGAGATGCGAATCAAATGTTCGAGTTATTTCGAATTCCCCATTTGTAGTGAACGCTCAAGATACATGGAAAACTTTCCCGCATCATTCGAACGACGCAAACACGAGCTTCTCATTCATAAGAATCTAATTCAAAATTCAATCAAAACAACGCTCTTTTCATCCTATAAAGGGACGGAGATCAAATAAGGGATTAGATGGAATGCGTCATTTCCGATTGGCAATAAAGTGCAGTCGGAAGTGAAGAGGGGGAGGAGGGTATAGGGAGAAGGCAGGTAGTACGGTAATTCCTGATTGGTAACTGGCCTGCTTCTGACTGGTTTTATGGGCGTTTATCATCGCATCATCATAACCAATGCCAATTCTCGTGACTTGTCCTTATCTATGCAATAAAACTTACGAATTTGACTCGACCATCGACCACATCGAAATGGAGCAAATACCGTATCTACACACTCAACAAAGTGCAATGGCGCAGTCGCTTCCGAGTCGTATGAGTCAGTGGCAAAATGATGATGAACGTATAAATGATTGATGGTAAGGTAAAGGGGAGGGGAGGGGGTACATCTCTATTCTACTCCACTCCATCCCATTTACCCTCCCTTTACTCATCTCCTAGTCGTCCTTTCCACTCGTCTCAAATACTAATTTCATCCCTCTTCGAATCTCTTTTTATTCGAGAGGCTACTAAGAGGAGTCTAAATAGAGTACGATGAAAATAGTCTACCATGACGGAATGGGAATGAATGAATGGATGCTGCTCATGTGCCGAGAAAATGCTGAATTATTCTGGGAATTGAGTGCTTTATTGGAATATTAGAGAAGACTGTGGAGCCTTGCAAGTTCACACAATTCAGAAGAGGGAATTCCGACAGAGTCCTCGCTGAAAGGAATAGATATGGGGAGGGACTGGGAAGGGATGAAATACCCTTGCCACGTCGAAATTGCAGCCTTCTCTGCAGCAGCTTCGTACTGAATGGAGCATAATTGACATCAAACCTCTCCCTTATCACGGTTTCATTTCATTGACAGAATGGTGCAATGAAGTGTCAGATAGTACCGTCAAACCAAGACTACTTACGAAATGCAGCAGTGTACGATGGAAGTTGGTCGAAGTCCACTTCACGCACCTAAAATGATGGTCTTATGGGCAATGAATTTAAGAATTTATCAAACACGGCTCTCCTCATGTTCTGTTCCATTCACCTGGCATTTGATGTACTTTGAGAGTCTCATCAGTCGTTCGATACACAACTGAAATAGTGCATCATTCTCATGCAATGGGACCAGATGTCTCTCTCTCCCCTCCCTCCTCCCATTGTCACATGAATATTCATATCAGCAAGCTGCTGATAAATCTAATCTCTATTAGGACAGACTTCACCATGATGTTGGAGGAAGGCTGTAAATTCCCCCCCCCCCCCCAACACACACCCTGATTGAGATTACTCTCTAACAATGGTTCGGATTATAGTGATAGGAAGGGCCTCGTGTGGGAAGAAACGAAGAGCAGATTATTGACCAATCTCACAAGCTCCCCTGCTAAACTACACGGGTGTATTCAGAATGAAGAGAAAAAAGACTCGGAATTTTATATCAATTCTTTCCGAAGTCGTGTTCTAATGTTTTTGTACTAACGTGAATTATATCAAAAATGGGAGGTTGTGATGCCCTTCCCCATTCATTCAATCGGAAGGTATTCTGGTATATTCCAGTCTCTCGACGCAAATACGCGTGGGAGAGACGGCAGACGTCCTTATTTCCGCTTCCGTTAGAATCTCGTGCATATTGTCAACTTCCCTTCATAATCCCACGTTTCCCGAAACGACGAAAATACGAGGAAGAGATTGGATAACAAGATTAACTTGGATGAGAAGATGTGATGGAATGATGTGTTGCACTCCTATTCAGTGCAAAACACCCACCATTCTCTAGAGGAAAAGGGACGAGTGTACAGAGATCGGCCCTTGGCTAAAGTGAAACCACGAAATCTGACACTGAAGGCGTTTCGTCATGAGAAAAGAGTGTGTTTCCGACGGATAAAATGTGAGTCTCACCGTTCCAAATTCGGATGAAGAGATGGAGAATGCGAAGATGAAAAGGAGAAGGAGGATGGACGATGTTCTTTCCATTTTGAGAGACTGGATTGGGACTGAATCTATCCTTTCTCCCACCACTTGATACCCTGTGACAACTACTCTCAACATGAAAACAAAAAAACACAAAGCTCATATTTCGCAGGACGTATAAAAGACAAGATTGAGGTCGTGGTGATATCATCAGATGAGAGAATGGTGAGTATCTTGTCAAGGCAAATTAGAGAGAAGAGGCAAAACAATAAATGGGAGACTCCATTGTGGATTGTAGCATCACTGGTAGTGACCAATAGAGGAAAAGAAGGGATAATACAGGGAGAAATCAGATCTCAGTTGCTTGAAGAAGAAGAAAGCTATAGGGATAGCAGTCACAAATAATAATTGTGCATGAATAACCTAATAAAGCAATTCCATTCATTTCCTTTCGTTCATCATTCTTCTATTATTTTGATTGCACACATAATCAAGTGGTTCCTCAGTGATTCTCATAGGAAGTCAGTAGGTGTCTCTTCTCTGATTTCTCTTCGTCTTCTTCATTTCTCGCTCTCGATTCATCCAATGGATAGAAGAAGACCATGAGGAAATAGACTAGACCAGCCGCTAGAAATGTCGTCCAATTAGCAAAAAGAGCCTGTGAAAAGAGAATTAGCACTGTGAATTCCATACGCTGGCTACAACTTTTAATGAGATAAATCGATCATGAAATAGTTCAGAATCGCCTCGAATCGCATCAGAAATCTGTATTTCATTCATTAATTCATTCGATTTGGGTCACCATACTTTTCCGATAATCTGTTCAGCGGGAAGTGTAGTGAAGGATGTTATGAGGGAGACCATTGAGATGGCCGAGGTTCGATCCTCACGAAGGCATACTGTCTGTAATCATGTGCATGAGTGGGAAACGTCGTCTATCGCTGTCACTACAGCTATGAAAGTAAGGAATGATAAATCTGACCAGGAGTAGTTGATTGGTGAGGGACATCACTGGAGCGCCCATGAAGGAATTGAAGAAGGCCGAGATCTTGAAGGAATGATACTTCAGAATTATTAGGATGATTAATGCCAATAATGCAGTGTAATTGTGACTGGGAAAGTGAATCTGGCCTAGTGGTGCAGTAACTGAAGCTGAGAGAGAAATGAGAGAGATTATGAGAGGAATGGAACGAGATGAACCATTGAAGGAGAAGAAGCCGAAGTGGAGTTGCTGAAACGAATAATGAGAAAGAATATCGGGATAGGAAATGACCTCAGCGATCCAAACGAGTAGAGGAAGACCAATAAGGGTTCCAAGCAACTAGGCAACGGATTTTGTAGTGATAACACTGAATTATGAAAACTCAAATTTAATTTCTGGTCATCTCTCACATTCATTCATTCATTCATTCATTATTTATTCCGTCATGGGGGCACGTTTACAAGAGAATATCTGTGAGTCGTTACGTAGAACGGAGGTCCGTCGATGGTGTCGAATCGGGTGGGGTCGCAGCAAGGGTATGTGGGGAGAGGGGGAGGGAAGTGTGGGGATCAAAGATCAGAGATCAAGAGGTAAGCCAATTATATATAACAGATGTGGGGGAAAACGAAGGTGGTTGAGAAGAAATAAAGGTACGGAATGCGTCATGAGAGAGAGCTACCGATTCGGGTAACAAGGAGTTCCAGGTAGAAATAGATCGAGAAGCAAGAGTGGAATGGGAATTATGAGGGAAGAAAGGCAATGCTATTCGAAGAGGGTGTGAATTGCGGATAGAACGAACTAATGGGGCGTGAACAAGGAGGGAAGATACATCAAGTAGATAACGCTTATGAAGAACAGAGTGGAGAAAAACAATATCTTAAACAAATCTACGCTGTTCTAGGGTGGTGAGATTAAGAACGCGCAATCTTTCAAGATACGAAACGTGAGGAAGGGTACAACGAGAGTACAATCTTCACGTGAAATCACGCTGAACCTTCTCAATATCCTTAGTTAATTCGATAGAATGGGTAGGATTCCAAATCACAGAAGAGTATTCGAGGTTGGGTAGAATGAAAGTGGTGAAAGCTTTACAGTACAATGATGGGGATGTGCTATGGAAGGACTTAAACATCAAATTCATAATAGAACGAGACTTTGAAACTACTTTAGAAATGTGATAGAAGAAAGAGAGAGAGGGAGAAAAATGAACTCCTAGATCCTTTACAATAACTTTCTCTAGATTCTTATCTTTTACAGTGGGTTCATTTAAGACGACATTATTTATAGTGAACTTTCTACGAAGGTTATGTACGCCGAAATGAACAATGTGACATTTGGTCTCAGAGATACCTAGATTCCATTGTGAAGCATAATTCGAAACAGTATCTAGGGCAGACTGCAAGTCGTCGGAAAACTTAGGTGTCTCAGCAAATAACTTCAAGTCGTCAGCGTAAATAGAATAGTGGATAGACGGGGGAAAATCAGAGGCGATATCGTTAATAAAAAGAATGAAAAGGAGAGGTCCTAAACACGATCCCTGTGGAACGCCTGATCGAACTAGTGAGGGAGGGGAAAAAGATGATTCAATGAAAACAGACTGGGTACGATCGAGAAAAGATGTTATCTTATCTATCAGAAGCTTCTCAAAAACTTTACATACTGAAGAAGGGAGGGAAATGGGGCGGAAATCTACAACAAAGTTACTAGTTTTCTTAGGAATAGACTTAACTAAAGCTTGTTTCCACAAAGAGGGAACTTCACCAGTAATGAGGGATTTGTTGAAAATAATCAAAAGAGGAGAAATGAGTGAGAATTTACATTTAGAGAGAACAATACTGGGAATGTTGTCAGGTGTAAGGTTGATTTTGGGGGCTGGATTACGAAATGCACAAAGAATATCAATTTCTGATACGTAGGGGAGGTCAAAAGTAAGAGAAGGGGTCGGAAGAGGGAGAGGGGAGTATTGGGGGAACGAGAAAACAGAGGAGAAAAACTCGGAGAATGAAACACATTGCTCGTCATTAGTCAAAAGGGTGGTTCCGTTAGAATCTATGATAGCTGAAGGAGTTGATTTAGGAGCTTTGAGCTTCCCAGAGCAAAATTTGTAAAAGGCACTAGAGTTAGAGGTGGTCACAATTCGATTCGATTCACGGATTTTGAATCCGTAAATTTTACGTTTTTACGGATCCATAAAAAAATAATTGTACGCCCAACCCTGAATTCGATCCTCAAGATAACAATGGAAACTGTTCAAAGCAGATTTGAAACGCTTTGACATAGTGTGGCAAGCGACACTATTGGGGGCAATTCTAGAAAGACTCTTACATTTGCCATACAGAATTCTAACTTTACGGGGATATCTAGAAAACTCGGATGGCCGGGAAAGGGGAATGAACGTGTCTAGAAGATTGGTGATGACATTAGTGAAATATACGTAAGCATCATTGGCACATAAATCGCGTAGAGCAAGTGTCCAGTCATGGTTGAAAATAAAGTCATTAATGGACTGCCAATCAGCTATGCGATAAATTCGAGAAGGAATGTGCCTACGGGGAGGAGGGGATGGGATAGAGAGTTCAAAAGTGATACTTAGGTGGTCACTTAGAGGGGGAGCAGAGGATACATTATGTATGATGTTACTATTACAAAAGACTAAATCTAGGTAGTTCGTAAGGCGGGTGGGAAAATGTACACATTGCGTGAAACGATAGTCAGAAACAAAATCTAAAAGAACATTCTGAGATGGTGAACAGAGTGTTAGCCAGTCTACGTGACGAAGATTAAAATCACCTAGAATTATGCAAGGAAAATCATCGGAAACAAGAAGGGAAAGGTAATTCACGAATGAAGAAAGGGAAAGCGCAGGGGCAGAAGGGGATCGATAAACACCGATAATTCTGATTCTACGAAAGGGAAGAGAAGGGGAGAAGATAAGATGCAAATCTATTGAAATGCACTCTAAGAGAGGGGAAGAATGGGTTGAAACTAAGACAGGAGAGAGAGAGTTATGGACTATCAAAGCAACTCCGCCTCCTCTACCGTAATCCTCCGATAAAATTCGATCATTGCGGAATACAAAGTAGTCAGGGAAATCACCGATCAATAAAGAATCGCTATCGCAAGAATCGAGCCAAGTCTCACAAAGTGCAACAATGGGGTATGCAAATGAGGAAATGAGAAAGGAGAGATGAGCGCTTTTGGATCTAATCGAGCGGCAATTTGCATAGAACACTGAGAGATTAGGGAGGTTTCGGGGAGGATGGAAGTTGCAAGAGGGATTACGTGAGAATCATGAAATAGATGATAGAGGAGTTGATAACGAAATGGGTGGAACTGACAGGGACAAGAGAGAGGAAATGAGGGTACCCTTGCTGCTTCTGTCCTAATGGCGCTTCCGCGTGGTCACGTGGCTGACGGAGCGAGAGGGAGGGGGAGAGCTCGAGAGGGCGGTCATCTCATCGAGGGCACCAGAGGAGAGGGAATGACCTGCAGAAAAAATATCGGCAGCGATGTAGAGAGATCGGGAGGCGCGAGGGGTTCCGTAATGGGGAGGGAGGGGGCGAGGGGTACGGTAGGAGATCAGTGAGTAGTCCCTCACTCCGAACATGAGCTGGCCTGCATCGAGGTTCTTCTTCACTGCGTCCTTTCTTGCTTCTCGCTCCATCTGGAGCTGCGTCGGGGTTAGGTCCTTGCGGACAAAGGAAGAAGGAGAGACTAGGGGAGGAGGGCGTCCGGGCTTTGCACGAATGTCAGAGAGGAACGAATCACGCGTCTTCTGATCCTTGAATGAAATCTTGAGGGGGCGAGATCCGGGAGGTCGATCAGAAGGATGGCACTTGAACTCGACTCTGCCCTCGGACCATGCTTTCTTCACATCTTCTCCAGACCCACAGTAATCCACCAGGTCCCCCACCAGCTTCTGATCCATCGCGAGACCATCACTCTTCGACTCCAGACTACCAATCACCACAGCACGTGTCTCCTTCTCTGCGTACTCACTTCTGTCCAAGAAGGCTCTCGTACTAGCTTCGTACACTTGACGGGACAACTCGAGGGTAGGCTGGATGGATGCAAGGGTAGAGGGGATGGAGGGAGAAGGGACAGTGAGAGGGGTAGACTCGAGGAGGGCGATGATCTTGGCCAATTGACCCTCTACTCTGTCCAACTTCACTGTGAGTGCATCTACGCTATCCTGGGTAGCGAACTTGGAGAGATCGAAAGAGGGACCACGGGCAGCAGAGGGGAGGGGAGGCTTGGTAGTGACTCTAGAGGGAGTACCAGAACTCATCGCGCGAGAGGGAAGAAGCGAGGGAGAGAGTAGACTAGCTCACCTCACCTCACCTCACCTCCTCACCTCACCTCGTTTGGATAATCGATGTCTCCATAGACTGAGGGTGATTGATTCCATGCCGAAAGAAGGAAGGAAGGCATCCAGAAGAGAAAAGCCTTGAGATAGAATCCACCAAGAGACATTACAATTACGATAACCAGATATGTACGACTGAAGTAGTCATTTTAGACGTTTTTTCTATTGCTTACGTGTGAAATAGCAATTTATTTTGGTAAATGTTCTCGTCGACTTGGTACATTTCAGTGTTTCATTATTTCGCATCATTTTTGATTGGGACTTCTGCAATATGGAAATATTATTTATATTGTGATTTGAAAAACTATGCGAAAACATACGGGGAAAACAAAGAATAGTGTGGGGAGTCGTAGAAAAGAGATGGTCCAATGAGGAGTGTTGATTGCCAGGGAAGGGAAGATATAACAATGAAGGAAGATAGAGAAGTAGATAGCATACTGAAAATACATTTTCATTTCAGAAACCAAATAATAATAATAACCTTCCAATCAAAGTTACGAATGCATTTGCCATCAACACTCGCCCGAGATATCGGTCTGAACCTTTTCAATTAATTTTTTTTACTCTTCGTTAATTTAAATATTTGGATGCAACCAGCACGAATTGGCCAGAAAAATTAGAAAAATCAAAAAGTTCCAAATCTGTGAACCATAAACTGTGCAAACCATACTGAAATCAGCAAAAACGACTGGGAGAAGAACAGAGAAAGCAGAAGTGGAAAAGGATGCGATGGTACGAGTTGACACGAACAACTGAAATTATCGATAACTTCACTTAAAATCTTGAAGGTCACTAACCCAGTACTGTTTGGGACCTGAAAGAAGGGAGATTCCGTTGCATATTCCGTAGAGCGAAGAGGATAGGAGAAGTAAAGATCCGAAATAAATTTTAAAATGCAATATCAGAAAAGTTTGTGAAGAAGTGTCTGGAGATACTCGAACCTCTACAAACCTCTTTTCGAATCGTTGTCCATAAATGAGCATGAGTGATAGTGAGACTGTGGATGCAATCGATGAACATGTCTGCATAAGAAAATAATGGTTTAATTTGATGTTCAAGAAGGATTGCTCGCCTTGGACAATGTGGTTGTTGAATCATTAATGGAGAAGTGCGATTGGATTAGCGGGAGAATTCCTGGAGTACAAAATGAAGATTAAAGGAGGGGTGGCACGAATATCTGGCTTGATGAGTTCTATAGGGGAGGTTGTGGGGATTGGTTGCCCGATCACACTTGCGAAACTCCCATGTGGCCAATTTTCGTTTAAATTGAGTTATGACCGTTTGGCTGTGTGCCAAGCGGGCCTGACGATGCAGGCAACGAGAGAGGGATAAGAGGACAATGAAGAGACCACGCATGCAAATCGGCGAGCGCCTCTCGGCTCTTCGATTTGCATACGCGTTCGTGCCTCCCCTTCTTTAATGAAGAATATGTCTCACCGTCAACAGTCAATCCATGAGACTAACACTCTCTCATCACTCACTGCGTGCTAGAGAAAAATATAATATAAACAGTACCGCAGAGTTGCCTCCCCAACAAGTTCGGAGCCAAATGTAAACTTCTGAAATCTGTTTTTTGCAGATCTGCCGGGGTTAATGAGATGACGCGCTAGCCAAAAATAGTCGGTCGAAATGGCACTTTGAAGTGGTCTAAGACTAGATGTTTTCTGATGTTACTCTCCGCTCCAAACTTGTTGGAGTACAATAAGCATCACTCAGTTTAGAGTACTATCGAACTGCGGAGGTTTCCATATCGAGTAGGCATAATCTGGGATTGTTGACTGATTTTCGACTACAGAAACAGGAATTGTGCGTGGATTCTCTTTCTTGTCTGCTCGTTCATCGGTTATTCCCTCGATTGAGCACACTACTGTCGGATTATGGATAAAGGAGAATGGAGATGTACAAAACAACGAGGAACTCCCACTATTTGATACTGCGCTCTATTGAGGATAGTCGAATGATGTATCCTTTCGTCTTTTTCGTCGTATTATTGCCACTTATACACGCTAAGATTCAAGGTGAGAATTCATAACGGTCGAATCAAGAAATTTAAAATTTTTCTCTTGCAGATTCTTCCATTAAAATCAAAGGATCAGTAGAAGAGGTCACAATGTCAAATCTCTTCCCGTGTGAGTAATTTTCCTTCCCGTACTTCATTCTCGATTCATTCTAGATATCAAGGAGAATGATACTTGGCTGGATGTATTGGATGTTCATCCTGGGACTCAGAAGGAATACACTCAGGTCATTTCATTTCATTCGCTCTCTGGATGAAAGATCTCCTTGTGCAGGTCCCATATGAATCAATCACATCGAAAGATGAGAATGGGAAGATAGTATATCATACCAGAATACGCATTCAGACTAGAGACCCTCCTCCAACCGTGAGCTTTTATCTTTTTTGTTTTATAGTTCGAAAAATGGTCTTTTGTAAGTCAATTTATTGTAGATAGGTGAAATATTAGCATTTAGGAATTTTTGTAAATATGGAACAAAGATTCATTTGAGAGCCTGGAGCCCGTCTCAGATATTGTAGAAGAAGTCCCCAGACCCACGGAGGTTTTGGATGAGATTCCCCATTCTGACGTCCCTCTTCCTGATTCTGAGTCGGATTCTCTCCCTGAAGTGGAAGCGACGATCGAGGTTGAGAAATCGAATCGCACAGAGGACTTTTTCCCCAATCCGCCTGCCTTCACCCTCTCTCGATTGGTTCGTCATACTCAATAAATTATTGATTTCGTGGATTTGTGTAGTCCCAATGAAGAATATCTCATCACCATTAACATTCAATGGTTGTCCGTGCAATTTCATCGAAAGTGTGGGTTATTCAATACTATTGGTCACAGAGAGAACAACGTGCAAACACTTCCTTGAATCTCTAACCAGATGGAATCAATCAAGTTCTCTCTAGAGATCATCCCACGCATCTCAATCATTTCAACCATTTTCTTCTTTTCATCTCAGATTTGTCCACAGAATAATCCTAAAATTAGATGAGATTTCAATTTCGGAGCAGATGGATCTGCAAACTAATATCGAAACATTCTGTGTTTCTCTTCTCATAAAGCGTGTTCTTCCATACTCAGTCTCCTTCAGTTGCCCTCATTCCAGTCCTTCTATATTGTTCTCCCCCCCCCCCATTCTCATCACACATCCTACTATAGATTGTTGCCCATTTAATCTCTTCTGGCCTCTTCTCCTTCCATTTTCACTTGCTCTTTTCATCTTCCTAAATGGAGACTACGTCGATCCTAATCAAGTCAGTTCCCTCTCTTCAATCAATCTTCTGTTTCACAATGGGGAAGTTTGTCCTCGTGATTCCCTCTTTTCTTCATATACTCTCAATTTTCGAGGGGGCGCGTCGAAATAAGTAATTCTACTGCTCACGCGCCACAGTAGTGTTTGCCAATAGAATGGGTGTATGAATCCAGAGAGACTCCAGTCCTCCCTCAGTCCCCCTCAGTCCTCCCCCACTCCATTGCCCCCCCTCAATGCTGTCCATCCTCGTGTATTATTTCCTTTCCTCAGAGGATTTTCATATCAGTGATCAATCTCCAATAATCTCTAATCACTCAATGAATGACTCTCCTTCTCCTCCCAACTCCACTGCCTTCTTCCATTCTTCCTTTCGGGGGGATGCCTTCAGGAATTCTCTCCTTCTCCATCTCGGATATCTTCCCATCTATTTCCTAGCAATGACTGCCTATCGAAGTTCAGTCGTCAGAGTCAAATATCGAGTGAGCCATCGTCTCTTTCTTCCTAGATGGAACATATCATTTCAGAACACGATCATCTTCTCTGGAATTGTCCAATTCCTTCTCACTCTCCCATATACTCTATATCTTACGTGGTTCGCTCTCAGAGTAAACGAGGTATTCTTTCTCAATCTTCCCCTTCTATTCATATTCCATCCAGGAAATCGAGACCACTATAATCAGTTGTACTATTCTCCGAATCGGGTTATCCGTTCTCAATTACACGAGTTTCAACGCACTCACGGTATCAAATTGGTTTGATTCTCGCTATTCAATATTTCCAGGCAATTAGCGTATCTCGATTGATATCCGTGGTGTTCAAACACCAGGTTGGCCTCATCTGCAACGTGGGCGTCCTTCTCATATCGAGTACACCCGCAGTCAGTTTAATTCCCTTCCACTCATTGCTCTATTATCTCTCCTACTTATCCCATCTTCAGATTACACTATTCATCTCTATTTTCATCATTGGCAAACCACGTAATGATGATCCAGTGTGTGGTCCCCTCCTTTTCTTCCCAGATCAATCAGATTATTCAATCAAAGTGAGATAACGGCTCCTCATTGTCTTCACAATTCCCTATTGGAGGTTTGGCATGTCTACGTGTTCGCCATTCCCCTCATCGCCGTCTTTCTCAATGCAATCACTGCAGCCTATCTACTCTATCAGCGATTCAATCGATGCGAGTTGTCTAAGAAAAATCCCTTCTTAATCCATTCCGTTTCAGTAGGCGCTGGAAGTAAAACGAAGAGAGTGAATGAACTGTACATTGCATTTGCTCTTCTGATGCAGAGTGTTATTCCGGGTGAGACCATCTCTCCCTCTCTTCCTCCCTTCATCTCTTTCTCTCTTTCAGCCCTCACCATGACCAGCAAGGGATATCGATCAATCGTCGCTATTTATGGTACGTACGGTATGTTGAGAGTGATGACTCAGAGGGCAAAGTGAATGAATTGAATGGCAGGTCTCCAACCTCCTCCCTGGGTGAAGGAACTGGTGAATACTTCGAGCTACCTTACAACGGGATTGAATATGACTGCTTCTATGATATTCATCAGGTCTGCCTTCCCCACTCCTCCAGTCATTCCTCTCCCCCTTCCTCCCTTCAGAATCTTCCGTCAATCCTTCCGTTCTTTCTTCTGTCGTGGATCTCGACCAGTTGATCCCATCAGTGATATGAGTCTCCGATCTCTCTCCTTTCGCATTCTTTCATCCTGAGTTCAGGCACGGCATTTATTCATAAACGATCGCTTCGATCTCCCGCATTCAATCCCCTCATTGAATTGAGTCCATCGAGATGATTGACTAACTTCACTAACGGGTCTGCTTCTTGCGAGATCGCTCATTCTATCAATGTTCCCTTTCCTTGTTGAATAAATCATTCGAATGTCATCTCTAACACGCTTTGATTAACCTTTTGTTGTTGCGATTAATTCGATCACCCTTTTCATTTGTTCGTCTCTGATCTCCACTCTGATATTCCGCCCACTTTGTTTGATGCGATAAAAACGAAAGAAGGGGTAGTGGCTACAAACAGAGATGAACTCGACGATTCTTGTGAGTTCCCTTTTCTTTCCCCTTCTTTATGAGATATCGACTGTAGATTATCCTCATCGCTGCCTCTCTTTCTATCTCTGCTCGAAATGTATGTAATTGAATGTATGGAATCAGCAGCTAAATTGTGGCAAGAACGAGAGATACAACCAATGCGGAAACCATTGTGAACCCAAGTGTGGACAGGATGGACTAGTCAGTTGTTGAGACTACTGCCCTGTTTTGAGGCCCGTTCATCAGGGTCCTTTCTATTGATAACTTGTCTTTCTAATAATAAATGGGCTTCAGGTCGCTTGTATTCTCCTGTGCGGCCCTCCTGCTTGTGTTTGTGAGCAAGTGAGTGATTCAATTAATTGAGAGATAAATAATCAATATCAGAACATCTTCCGCCATTCCTCTGGCCGTTGTGCAACCAAGGAAGATTGTTTGAGAATGTGAGAGATCTCGTAATATTTATCATATTGTGAATAATCAATTAAAAAAATATATTTATTACAGTTGCAAAGACATTTTTTCCCGTCCTTTTTTATGTATTACCCCGAAAGATTCTTGGTCGACGATAAATCGGAAATTTATCCACAACAAATCTCGTTGCTTTCCTCACTGAGATTGAGACGTTTTTGTGTTACAAAGTGTCAGGTGGCACACGTTCCCTTCTCCCTTCTCTTTTCCTATCAGTTATCCTTCCCCTTTGAACGGAAATGAAGATTCTCTTTGCCGTAAGTTAAATTATTCATATTTTATTTCCGTAATGGGATATGAATTCTGTCCAATTCAGCTTCTTCTACTCCTCTCCATCATCTATGCTGTTCCTCAGCAGAGTGAGTTGGATACACTTTAATACGTTGGAAAATAATAATGGTTCAGAATGTGGACTCAACGAGGTCTGGGGTCTCTGCGGTAACCAATGTGAACTAAGATGCGGAGGACCCGAAAACCCTGTAACAATATTTCCAGTCAATACTATTCTCATTATCATCATTATCAAACGTATATATTTTTTTGAGAATAGATGTCTCACCGATAAAAATAAATCATAATTACGATTAAATCATATTTTCCAGCCATGCGCTATGATCTGCAGTCCAGCTGCTTGCAAGTGTGACTTCGTGCGTTTAGATTTTTTTGTTACTGAAATCAATTTATTACCAATTATTGTGTATCTGTTATGGGACATTTCATTTGGGCAGGTTGACTCTTTTCGAAACAATTTCTGACATTGCAGGACTTCTACCGTACGAAGGACGGGCGTTGTGTTGAGAAGAAAGACTGCTAGAGCTGTCGAAATGAAGATAATAGAACACGAGTGATAAAACTGCATCCAGTATTAATTGCAATATGATGTAATTTGAAAAAGAATCTTAATTAAATGTTTTTTTCTAAATATCTCTCACAAAAATCGGATCCATGATTCATCGGAGAGTTCAATAACGTTCTTGATCACGAGCATTGTTGATCGTTGACTCTATGCATTTTTTAAAGTTGGAAACAAGTGCCAATCCAACTAAACAAGTATACAATCCCATATCCAAAACCTTTTTTGGGTCGTACCCAAAACCTTTCGGATAGGTGAGGTTTTGGGCATGCTTCCCGGGTAGGTTTTTGGGCATGCGCCTTTATGAGAGGGGGGGGGGGAGGTTTTCGGTATGACTCCCCAAGTTGGAAGCAAGTCTTTTTCCATTTCTAATCAAATGGTCTCTAACCACTGGTTAGTAACCAGTCGTTTCCAGAGCGCAGGAACCTTTTGAAGGCTCTGAATCCAAACTGGTTTCGGTATAATAACCCAACACAGCGAGCATGTCCCGTTACATACGGTGATAGCACGCTTTTTTAAATGTTCACAGTGGAGACGGACCCTCACCCAGTAGTCTCCACGGTCCAATCCCGCAGGGATGGTTACGGTAACTACACCAGAGGGCTGGATTCTGTACGTATCTGCACTATGGATCGGAAAATGGAAACAAAAGAGGTCGTCTGACTCCGCCCAAATACTTGTTTCCAACTTGGATTTGCACAAAAATACGATGTTAAACAGAGCTGTTTTAAACTTGTTTGTCTCTCTCACTTGTTTCTAACTTGGATGCGCACACCTGAGTTGCAGCCTTCTTGGAATCATGTCAAGAGTATTGTCGAAGGGGATTTCGATTCTAATCTTGAGTTATCTCGTGCAGTCATTTTCCCAGTTATGAACAGCGACAAAACGCCGCCTTTCTCTTTGTCCCACTCTCTTTCTCTCTTCACCCTCAGGGTCGAGACAAAAAGAGCATTGTGGAAGAGGGGGTTGTAATGATGGACGCCTTTATAAGGGATGAGAGGGGAAGTGAAGACAGGGAGTTCAGCCATGAGTTCCATCTCTTCCTACAAGGGAATCGTTCAAATCGCCACCGTCGTAAGTTTCCCTTTCCCTTCTCACTGTTTTATGTACCTCTTCCGATAGGTTTTCGCTTTCCTCTATTCTTCTCCCTCCAATGATTCTCCTCTCAGCTCTCGGGCGCGTCTCTCATTGGCATCGGTCTCTCATTGGCCTCGGTCTTCTGGTCAATGACATCTCCACCTTCCACGATGATGCCATGATGGACCTCAATGAGTTCAGAG
Organism: Pristionchus entomophagus; assembly: GCA_036245825.1. Classification (NCBI taxonomy): domain Eukaryota; kingdom Metazoa; phylum Nematoda; class Chromadorea; order Rhabditida; family Neodiplogasteridae; genus Pristionchus; species Pristionchus entomophagus. The sequence goes on along the minus strand of BTSX01000001.1, from coordinate 20,024,425 downwards.
TAAGCCTGATGGAGAAGTAATTACGAGTGATCTAGTTATCCAATAGATTGGAGTATTTTCTGTCCAATTCGTCCCCGAGAGAATCCTGGAATGATAGAATTATGAAGTGAAAGTATGAAGATTTATTAGAGAATGATAATACAATAGAAAAAAAGATAACAATGAAATGCTGCATACCTGATCACTATCACTATTGTATATTGTCTCTCCGAGTCTGCGATTTCTGACTGAAGCTTTCTTTGCGTTTGCACGGAATACCGATTGGTGTTTTCTGAAAGAAAGGGATGAATAATCTTGAATTGTTTAACATGAAATCGACTTGAAAGGGAGTGGTTTTAACTGACCTCCATATGGATTCAGCCTCACTGGATCTTTGATTGTATAAAGACATAGAAGTGTACTGTTTCTCTGGATCGATCTTCTCCTCTTCAAAAACATTCAGATTCTCATTAGAAATCCTCTTGTTTGATCTCTCGACCCTCTTCCTGTTCTTCTCTTCTTCTCTCAATTGTTTCTTCTCCCGAGATATAAAAAGGTGTTTCATTCGGTTCGGAACAATGTTGGTTGCGACTGATCCGTTTGATCCTGTGCCAAGTAATGTGATTGCGTTGCAAAGGATAGACAATAGTTCTGTGAACAGAAGGCAGAGCCTGTTATCAATGAAGAAGTGTTGTTTTGAATGTGACAACGTTAGACTGACCAATCCCTTGCGAAGCACAATGCAGAAACAAATCAAGGTTGCAAGACAAAATTTATTAGTGCAGAGATCAAATGAACGACTGGAGCAGACTGTATTGGGAAATAACCCGAGGTGAAGCCGACATGGTACAACGAGAGTATCAGAGTGGTCTAGTTATCCAGTAGATTGCAGTATTTTCTGTCCAATTCGTCTTCCAAGGCATCCTGAAATGAACGATTTTGAGATTAGAACTTTCAGATTTATTAAAGATCGATCATCGAACAAAATTACTGGAGAAAATAAGAATTAAATTAAGCATACCTGATCACTATCACTATTGTATATTGTCTCTCCGAGTCTGCGATTTCTGACTGAAGCTTTCTTTGCGTTTGCACGGAATACCGATTGGTGTTTTCTGAAAGAAAGGGATGAATAATCTTGAATTGTGTAACATGAAATCGACTTGAAAGAGAGTGGTTTTAACTGACCTTCATATGGATTCAGCCTCACTGGATCTTTGATTGTATAAAGACATAGAGGTGTACTGTATCTCTGGATCGATCTTCTCCTCTTCAAAAACATTCAGATTCTCATTAGAAATCCTCTTGTTTGATCTCTCGACCCTCTTCCTGTTCTTCTCTTCTTCTCTCAATTGTTTCTTCTCCCGAGATATAAAAAGGTGTTTCATTCGGTTCGGAACAATCTTGGTTGCGACTGATCCGTTTGATCCTGTGCCAAGTAATGTGATTGCGTTGCAAAGGATAGACAATAGTTCTGTTAACAGAAGACAGAGCCTGTTATCAATGAAGAAGTGTTGTTTTGAATGTGACAACGTTAGACTGACCAATCCCTTGCGAAGCACAATGCAGAAACAAATCAAGGTTGCAAGACAAAATTTATTAGTGCAGAGATCAAATGAACGATTGGAGCAGACTGTATTGGGATATAACCCGAGGTGAAGCCGACATGGTACAACGAGAGTATCAGAGTGGTCTAGTTATCCAGTAGATTGCAGTATTTTCTGTCCAATTCGTCTTCCAAGGCATCCTGAAATGAACGATTTTGAGATGAGAACTTTCAGATTTATTAAAGATCGATCATCGAACAAAATTACTGGAGAAAATAAGAATTAAATTAAGCATACCTGATCACTATCACTATTGTATATTGTCTCTCCGAGTCTGCGATTTCTGACTGAAGCTTTCTTTGCGTTTGCACGGAATACCGATTGGTGTTTTCTGAAAGAAAGGGATGAATAATCTTGAATTGTGTAACATGAAATCGACTTGAAAGAGAGTGGTTTTAACTGACCTCCATATGGATTCAGCCTCACTGGATCTTTGATTGTATAAAGACATAGAGGTGTACTGTATCTCTGGATCGATCTTCTCCTCTTCAAAAACATTCAGATTCTCATTAGAAATCCTCTTGTTTGATCTCTCGACCCTCTTCCTGTTCTTCTCTTCTTCTCTCAATTGTTTCTTCTCCCGAGATAGAGGGCCTGGACCGGGATTCCTGTGAATAATCAATCAAATATGAATGGGAAAACGATAATCAGGAAGCCATTTGATAGTGGGATGATAAGGTAAACTCACTCTAGAAGTGACTTGAAATGGGCTCTCTTTTTCGATTTCCGATCATTTACTTCGCCATTGACACAAGTGACGAATCTGAAGAAATAGAGAAATAGCAAAAAAGGAAAGATTTTCCATATTCAACTGGGAACATTCAAACGAACCTGACTACTCCACCTCCACATTGATGGAGATTAGCCATATTATGGGGAAGAGAATCAATCGGCAAAATACGCCCATTTGTGCGGGGAACTGAGGTTGAGATGAAGGACAATCTCTGAAAGGAGAACAGTATTATTGTACATCTATTGTGTATCTCAGCCTTGTTTAGTACGGAATATGCTTCTAATACTCAATGGAATCCTCACTTCTTTATCCCTCTGACTCTCCAATATTTCTCCTGGTCTAGCTACAGCCTCCCATCTCTTCTGCTTATTCAGTGAATACGACACATCGAAGTCAATAACTCCGAAGGGATCACACGAATTGGATGATAATGGGGTCTTCTGAAAAAATAACTAACGGGGGTTATCTTTGTATGAATCATTGAACCCGATGAAAAAAAGGAAACAGTACACACCTGGCTGCCTAGTTGCTTTTTAGCGATAACGTCGGGACCATTGAACGTTCCGCTTCTACAAATTTAGTTTATTATGAACCTGAATTATAGTGAAAACTGACCTGTGGTGAACAGTTCTTCTCGCTTTGAGATTTCCTTTGTATCTAGAATTTTTTCCTAGCCCCTCCATGATTTTTGAGTTTCTGAAAGAAAGAAAATATAGAGGGGGTATAAATAGCCTGAAGAATTTCAAATGAAACATAATGGTAATGAGAAGATGAATAATGAAATAGTTCTAGATGAAGTGTTGATGCGATTTGTGTTCTTCCTAGTTCTACTCTCTCTTTTATACTCTTTACGACACAACATTGTGCAATCCCCATGCACTCTATTTCTCTCGTCACTCTCTTCTTTCTATCCACTCCCTCGCCTCTCTGTCTCTCTGTCCTCTCCTCTAATCGCACACTATCTCATGATTGTACTAACCTCCCACGTGGGAAGACTCATATGTTAGTAATTGCAATTGCACAATCAACGATTTTTAGAGAGAACGCATTTTGGAAACATAAATAGAAAAGAGATAGAAAAGTTCAAAAATAGAAAAGAGTCAAAGAATAGTCATCAATTAGAAAATGACGTTAGATCTGGGAGGCAGAGAAACTCCCATGGAGAGAATCAGAAAATTACAGTATTAAAGGGTTTGGCCCTTGATTGAAGCGCTTTTCAAGCCTAATTTTTCCTCGAAATTCGATTATTTCTGGTGTTTTTTTTAAACTAAATTTACAGTTATTTCTCCACAATGGTTCAATATGCAATATACCTCAACCGTAGCTCAACACAAAACTTCTTTCCCTGCTTTGAGATTATTTATGAGTGGGAAAATCTTCAGTTAAACATCATCCGATACTTTCAAGTTTATCACTATCCTTGCTAACCTTTTCCTGTCTCCTTTTCTCTCTTGGATCACTTGGAATGCCAGCTATGCGAACTAGCGATCCCACGATACTCAACTGATCTACTACTGTAGGATACAGTATCGTACTTGGTGGGCAAACCGTGACAGATGATCATTTTGGGCAATTTTGACTTTTTTGACTTTCAGCGAATGTTGACTTATAAATTCCAATTTTTCTTTCTTATTTTTTGTCCACCCTTGTTTGCTGGAATTGGCCTGGAATGTCCTGGTGAAATATTTCTCTAACATGGAGAAAAAAGAAAGCAATAAATATGAAAATTGAAAATAAACGAGTGATTACGGTAGGAATTACCTACCTACTCCATACTACCGTAATCACTGAATTTGAGGTCTCATTTTCTCCATGTTAGAGAAATATTTCACCAGGACATTCCAGGCCAATTCCAGCAAACAAGGGTGGACAAAAAATAAGAAAGAAAAATTGGAATTTATAAGTCAACATTCGTTGGAAGTCAAAAAAGTAAAAAATTACCCAAAATGATCATCTGTCACGGTTTGCCCTCCAAGTACGATAATCAGTGAGCAGGGAAAAGTTAGAACGCTGGGGGAAGTGGGTAGAGAAAGGAGGCTAGGATGGAAGGAAAGGCGGAGAGATAGGAAACTAGAAATGAAGGAGACTAGGGATACTGTAGTGAGAGGTGCACTGTGATGGGACGGAGCTTAAATACTAATCATTTATTAATACAGTAGGAAAGAGGAGAGGGGAGGGGGTCGGTGGTTGGAGATTGGAAAGAAGATGGAAGAAGATGGAACTGAAGATCTAAGATCCTTGGTGGATACTAGAGACCGGCTAACCGATTAATGGATTCACGAATGACGAGAAATGAGATTCATTCCATTACCTCCATCAATCGATTGATCAATGAATTGAGCCAATTAATTGACGATTGAGTTCATTCCTCTCCACTCATCCCTCTCCACTGCACGCAACGACCGGTGCAGAAGGCCAATTGAATGTCGAATGAGAGGAATGGGGGGTCAATCGATTGACAAAGGATAATGGATTGGCTCAATCCATTGATCATTTCAATAATGGTTTGATCAATTGTTAGACAGTCTCTAGTGGATACTGTAGAAGACTGGGATCCCTAGCGGATCAATGGGTGGATGGATTGGGCAGGTGCCCTGGATTAATGGAGACTCGCGTCACCCAGTTGGGACTGCGTGCGAGGAGAGGTTCTGTGGAGCTCTCAGGCTGGATGGGATCTCTATGGGATCACTGGATTGGATTGGAAGGGCATGTGCCCTCGATTGATGGAGACTCGCTTGCCGCACGAGGAGAGAAGACGACTTGCTCTTGCTCTGGGGAGGGAAGGGAGGAGAGGCCCTTTTATACCCCCTCTGATGACGTGTCACAAGAGGAATTCTTAATGGCATGCAAATTGTCTCCTGTGAGGGAACAACAGATGGGATTAGGGCGAGGCGTATGCAAAGGCGAGGGATAATGGAATTGGGGACGTGAGGAATGAGAAGTTTGTATGCTAATGGGATGGAGTGCGTGTGGAATTGAAGAGGGATGGGAATGATGACGTGTAGTATTGGATTGGGGAAAGAAACTATGGAATGGATTGCGTAAGAATGACGACAGAATGAGTAGTGATTGTGAAAGTCGCTACACCAGCCACTTCATACAAACATAAGAGCTTCTTTTAGAATTTAGCTTGAACTTCAATTTCAGCTGCGATGTTGCATTATTTTCTGCATCAACCTCTTTTTTATCCTAAACTCTTCGAGAATTCCGCTCTTATGGGCGCAGCAGTATGTTGACGATCTGGATGGTAATGTGATTTGTTGCAATTAGCAATTTCTTCGTTTCCAGATTTTAGCTGGCTGTTCAGCGCATTGTCATTTATCAGATTTGAAGCCTTCGCATTTTATCCATGGACGTCAATTTCGCACATTTGAAATTAAGCTGATCGTTTTTTTCTCTGTCAGAATATTAGCAGTGACAATAGAAAGACTTGTAGCAACGAAATATTGGTCATGGTGAGTGAATATTTGACTGTGAAATGCATTATGTCACTTGAGGTACGAAAAACAACAGCGAAGCACAATAATTGTCATTGCTATCATTCTATTAACTTTCGAAGTCATTGCGATAATAATATCGTATTTAGTTGCTGTGCAAGATTCGTTTGCATCTGAAACAGGTATCATTGATTACAACTCGGAAAATAATCTAGATATTTTAAAAGTGAAACCTGTACGATATTGCTCGATAATCGTGGCCTTCACTCTGATTTTCATGGGTTTCATAGTAAGTTCATTTCCATAATGAATTCTAGTTCGCCAATCAGGGGGTTCGTCCTTCTCTATTACAATCAACCGGAACTCCGAAAACTGCAACGAAGAGCTGATCCGATTTTTTGATAAATATTCTCTTGCTAGAACATATCAATTAACATATCAATCGCCTAAATAGGGAAAGGTCAAACTTCACGGAAACGAAATCAGAAACGGCTACTACAGAAAGTTTAGGCATGCCGAGAAAAGATAAAAACCCGTTTTCAAAAACGGCTATAATCGATTTCTAAGACCTGAAAATCAATAATAGGTCGCATATTGGTGAAAATGAAAAAAATTCAGAAGCATTTCACTATATGAGTTTCCGACGTATTTTCGCTCGTAGAATTCGATTTTTCATACTATAGCTCATATAAATGCGAAAGAAAAAAGTTATGATCGAAAATATACGACTTTTGTGGTTTTTCATGAATAACTTTTTTCTTTCGCATTTTTATGAACTCTAGTATAAAAATCGAATTCTACTAGCGAAAATACGTCGGAAACTCGTATAGTGAAAAGCTTCTGAATTTTTTTCATTTTCACCAAAATGTGACCTACTAGGTTGGTCCATAAGTCTTGACCGATTTTGGGAGTGATATTTGAGTTCGTAGATTTCGCGTCCCTCAAATCTCAACGACCTGGCCCTATAGCAGTACTTAGGGGTGTACTCAACCAGCATCCCCATATCAGTGAATATTGTCGCGCTTCTTAGATGCTTGAACAAATTAGGCTTGAGGTAAATTAAATTTGTCTGTAAAAATACAACTTTTTTAAAAGTCATTGTATTTAGCTCAGGATTTTTCCTGCCAAGCCACATTATACCGTGTGGTAGTCGAAGACTTGCTCTCTCAGATATCGTGAAGAGCGGAGCTCTCGATCTATTTTAGACATAGTCATAGGTGATTGAATATCGAACTTTTCTATTTTGTACGGCTCCTATGATCATTTTTCCTACTTCGGAAAACACAGATACGAACCAATACACAAGTGCGCTCTATTGGACCACTTATGTGGTATATTATAGATAAGAAAAATTCAAGCAGGTTCTCATCCTCTTCCAGAGATATGAGATAATCAATAATCCCGCTTAGAGTCAATAATATCGAAAAACGCGATTTTCGGTGTTTTTGGTGGCAGCCATCACCACAAGAACCAGCGATCTCCTATTTCCATCCATTTTATGAATGATAGGGGAAGGGTTGCTTGTTCAGTTAACCATGAAATATCTGGTGTTCAAAGTTCATGGAGGACAGGGTAATGTCTAAAGTGTGATTTTCGATGAACGAATTTCAACCCGGAATGCACCAATAGCTCAGTTCTTTACAAGATAGTTGGACTCCCTCGCAAATTCTTTTGTGTACTGACCAGGCAAAGTGTTTCTCAATGCAATGCATTTGGGAAATCTAGACCTATTGTCCCGACTTCTTGGTAAGATAAATTAGTTTTGACCAACGGTATCATCACGAGGTTTGAATTAATGCGCATGTATTAAGTATGCTTTACATGGCTGATATTTAACAGTATTGGTATAGTAATCCCCATGCATTGTGCTTCACCAATGCGTGTGAATTTCGAGCCTATCATTGTTCACCGTAACGCACTGGCGGAATAAAAAGCTAATTTTATCTTCGGACAGGGCTTGTTTGAACGTTCACTCTCTCCGTCTTATCGATCGGACAGGGTTGGCGGAGCGCTAAATAGAGTACCCAAGCCCTCATTGATTATGAAAAACCATGGGTTGATGGTGCTAATAAGGAAGAAGGGGCAGGTCAGAAACTCCAAGTGTAAAATCGGTCAAGACTTATGGATCAACCTGATATTATTGATTTTCAGGTCTTAGAAATCGACTATAGCCGTTTTTAAAACGGGTTTTATCTTTTCTCGGCATGCCTAAACTTTCTGTAGTAGCCGTTTCTGATTTCGTTTCCGTGAAGTTTGACCAGTCCCTATTAAGAGTCAGGAAAGGCTCAACAAGCCCGAGAACAGGCAAAACATAATGTATGCTCAAAAGTTGATTCTAGGGGTAACTTTCGAATCTGAATCGAATGGCTGATTCCGTTTTTTGATATGAGCCTTCTGAATCCCGGTACGGGACGACGTCAAATTGGCCAAAATTTTTATCTGCGATAAAACATGGTCCGGGAAGGGCAAAATTGGCCGAAATCTCGCATACCCGACCAGAATTTAATTCTCTACAAAATTAAACTTTAAACGAGGGTCTATCGTTCTCCGCTTTCGAGAAAAGGTCGATTTTTGATCTACTGGCCATGCGGCAAAAATATTTTCACGAAAGAAGGAGAATGTTCTCCTGATCATTTTGGTGTATGGGATCAAGGGGTTTTCTCACTATATGAGTTTCTGGTGTATTTTCGCACGTAGAAATCGAATTTTTATTTTAGAGATCATGAAATCTCGAAAGAAAAAAGTTATACTTGGAAACCCGTAAAAACAGCGAGTTGGCCTCAGAAAATGCTCCATAAAAGTACTTTCCTCAGAGAAAACCCATTGACCCCATATACCAAAATGATCAGGAGAACATTCTCCTTCTTTTTTGAAAGTATTTTTGCCGCATGGCCAGTAGATCAAAAATCGGCCTTTTCTCGAAAACGGAGAACGATAGAGCCTCGCGCAAAGTTTCATTTTGTAGAGAATTAAATTCTGGTGGGGTATGCTGTATTTCGGCCAATTTTGCCCTTCCCGGACCAGTTTTTATCGCAAAAACAAATTTTGGCCAAAAAGACGTCGTCTCATAACTTTTTTTGGATTCAGAAGGCACATATCGAAAAACGGAATCAGCCATTCGATTCAGAGTCGAAAGTTACCCCCAGGACCAACTTGATATGCATGACGATAAATTACAGATTCATCCGTAAGCATATCAGTGGGAATCGAATACAAACGGCTGATTATTACTTCCATTGGCTTGATAATGATCTAAGATGATTGTTTGAAATATATCTCAAATATATTTCAAACAATATTTCTCAAATCTCGTTCCCTTCCATAAGTCGTTTGTCTTTGTGTCCTATCTATTGATAAAAATGTTCTCACATCATCCATTGGGTGTCTAACTTCTCAAAATTGCTGTAATTCTGTCTGCTAAATTCACAATCTCTCGTCATAGAATATATTTGAAAACATGGATGCAACCTTTTACCGATAAACGAGGTACCGCTTATTTGAAAAGATGAAAACCTGCTTCAATTTATCCGAACTCAAATAAAGATGTCTGATCTAAGCTTTTAAAAAAATCCAAACTCTGCTTCGAGTGATTCATTCTTCAAAATGTGCTGAAAGTGTGTTTCACGAGATAGTGTGCGATTAGAGGACAGGATAGAGAGACAGAGAGGCGAGGGAGTGGATAGAAAGAAAAGAGTGACGAGAGAAAGAGAGTGCATGGGGATTGCACAATGTTGTGTGGTAAAGAGTATATGAGGCCGTTCGCCTTATTTTCGAGCAAGAGTTGGCACATGTCAAAAAGGTCGATTTTTTGATACTGTGTGTTCTGGGGTTATCGAGGTTGGTGAAGACGATGAGCATATTCATTTTGTCCACAGACCCCTCGTTGGCTCTAGATGGCGTCTCGTCGAAAGCACGTTTTCACGTGCTGCTCAGCTCTCGAGAGTGCTAATTTTAGGTGAAATTGTTTCCTGGGGTAGAATTGCATGGCGAACACGCATTTCTAGTTCATTTTTCATGATTTTCAAAAATAAATTTTAAAAATCGAAGTTTTCACGAGCCACTGGGGGCTTAGCAACGTAGAGATCTCGATCGGGCTTGTCGAGAGGATTATGTTTCTATAATTTCATCCATTTCTAGGGTCGGATCTCCGAGAAGTATATTTTACAGTGTTTTGAGATTGTAAGAAAGATGGGCTTTCCCCCCTTCCCTCTCCCTCCTCTATCGTGCGCTCTCTCCATTCCCGATGCTCTCTCGTCGCGCGGGGTCAGGGAAGCGATCGAGAGGGGAGAGGAAGAGGCAAGAGTGTCCCTTTTCCTTGTACTTTCAGAACACTTTAAAATGGATATCTCGGAGATCCGACCCTAGAAATGGATGAAATTATAGAATCAGAATCCTCTCGACAAGCCCGATCGAGCTGTCTAGGTTGCTAAGCCCACTAGTAGCTCTGTAAAAATTTCGATTTTCAAAATTTATTTTTGAAATTTACGAGAAATGAACTAGACAGGCGTGTTCGCCATGCAATTCTACCTCAGGGAACATTTTCATCTAAAATTAGTACTCTCGAGAGCTGAGCAGCACGTGAAAACGTGCTTTCGACGTGAAGTCATCTGGAGCCAACGAGGGGTCTGTGGACAAAATGGATATGCCCATCGTCTTCACCACCCTCTATATCCCCAAAACACACAGTTTCAGAAAATCGACCTTTTTGAGCTGTGCCAAATATGGTCAGAATTGCTTGCAAATAAGGCGAACGGCCTCATATAAGAGAGAGTAGAACAAGGAAGAACACAAATCGCATCAACACTTCATCTAGAACTATTTCATTATTCATCTTCTCATTACCATTATGTTTCACTTGAAATTCTTCAGGCTATTTATACCCCCTCTATATTTTCTTTCTTTCAGAAACTCAAAAATCATGGAGGGGCTAGGAAAAAATTCTAGATACAAAGGAAATCTCAAAGCGAGAAGAACTGTTCACCACAGGTCAGTTTTCACTATAATTCAGGTTCATAATAAACTAAATTTGTAGAAGCGGAACGTTCTATGGTCCCGACGTTATCGCTAAAAAGCAACTAGGCAGCCAGATGTGTACTGTTTCCTTTTTTTCATCGGGTTCAATGATTCTTACAAAGATAACCCTCGTTAGTTATTTTTTCAGAAGACCCCATTATCATCCAATTCGTGTGATCCCTTCGGAGTTATTGACTTCGATGTGTCGTATTCACTGAATAAGCAGAAGAGATGGGAGGCTGTAGCTAGACCAGGAGAAATATTGGAGAGTCAGAGGGATAAAGAAGTGAGGATTCCATTGAGTATTAGAAGCATATTCCGAACTAAACAAGGCTGAGATACACAATAGGTGTACAATAATACTGTTCTCCTTTCAGAGATTGTCCTTCATCTCAACCTCAGTTCCCCGCACAAATGGGCGTATTTTGCCGATTGGTTCTCTTCCCCATAATATGGCTAATCTCCATCAATGTGGAGGTGGAGTAGTCAGGTTCGTTTGAATGTTCCCAGTTGAATATGGAAAATCTTTCCTTTTTTGCTATTTCTCTATTTCTTCAGATTCGTCACTTGTGTCAATGGCGAAGTAAATGATCGGAAATCGAAAAAGAGAGCCCATTTCAAGTCACTTCTAGAGTGAGTTTACCTTATCATCCCACTATCAAATGGCTTCCTGATTATCGTTTTCCCATTCATATTTGATTGATTATTCACATGAATCCCGGTCCAGGCCCTCTATCTCGGGAGAAGAAACAATTGAGAGAAGAAGAGAAGAACAGGAAGAGGGTCAAGAGATCAAACAAGAGGATTTCTAATGAGAATCTGAATGTTTTTGAAGAGGAGAAGATCGATCCAGAGATACAGTACACCTCTATGTCTTTATACAATCAAAGATTCAGTGAGGCTGAATCCATATGGAGGTCAGTTAAAACCACTTTCTTTCAAGTCGATTTCATGTTACACAATTCAAGATTATTCATCCCTTTCTTTCAGAAAACACCAATCGGTATTCCGTGCAAACGCAAAGAAAGCTTCAGTCAGAAATCGCAGACTCGGAGAGACAATATACAATAGTGATAGTGATCAGGTATGCTTAATTTAATTCGTATTTTCTCCAGTAATTTTGTTCGATGATCGATCTTTAATAAATCTGAAAGTTCTCATCTCAAAATCGTTCATTTCAGGATGCCTTGGAAGACGAATTGGACAGAAAATACTGCAATCTACTGGATAACTAGACCACTCTGATACTCTCGTTGTACCATGTCGGCTTCACCTCGGGTTATATCCCAATACAGTCTGCTCCAATCGTTCATTTGATCTCTGCACTAATAAATTTTGTCTTGCAACCTTGATTTGTTTCTGCATTGTGCTTCGCAAGGGATTGGTCAGTCTAACGTTGTCACATTCAAAACAACACTTCTTCATTGATAACAGGCTCTGTCTTCTGTTAACAGAACTATTGTCCATCCTTTGCAACGCAATCACATTACTTGGCACAGGATCAAACGGATCAGTCGCAACCAACGTTGTTCCGAACCGAATGAACCACTTATCACGGTACATATCTACTTTTGATTTAAAAAATTTTAAACCCGTCTGAGAGCGAAGGACCATGAAAAAAATGATTCAAATTGGAAGGAACAGGAACGTTATTTTTGTTTAAATCGCCATAAACAAAAAATATGAATAAATGTTTATCGAGGGTTCTTCACATATTTTCAAATGATTTTCCCTACTCCTTCCTGGGTCTAAATGGTTCGTTTGAATCCATCTGCTCCTCATATGATTCCTCTAGTCGATCTTACAACTCATCCTGTAATATCTTCTGATCTTTGATCTTTCATCTTCTTCCAACCTGTCTTCTATCATTCCATTCCTTCTCATCTCCTTTCCTCTCCGTTCTTCTCTGAATATCCTTTGGCATTCCATATGCCTGGGTTGATCTGAAATGATCCAATCTCCTCTCTTCTCTTCCTACCTCCGTCCTCACTCAACACAAGAATATATCCTTATTCCTACTTCAATCGACTCACTCAACTAGCATATGTAATTTGCTCTTGTCGCTCTTCGCTTCTCTCTTCTCAACTTCTCCCTTTCTCAACTTAGTCACAGAGGTATATCCGCCTCTAAAAATGTTTCAATAATTTGAGGTAATCATTTCAGCATTCGCAAATGCTTACTTATGGTTCTTGACGCTCTCAATGGAAGCTTCCATTGGGACGAGATAGTGGCCACTCTTCATGGATACAGAGGCTTTGATGAAGGTTGCATCGGTGTCCTTAACTCTCCCTTCATTATGGAATCCTTCCTATTCAGTGGTACCTTCTCCCCTAGAATCTCATCAGCTCTCTCCACTTTCTCCCATCTCTTGTCTTTGTTGAGTGAATGGGGAACTCCATTGCATCCAACACCGAAGGGATCGATCTGATGGAACACTCTTCTTATCTCTCTCTCCTCCCTTCTACTCTACTCACTTCTTCCTCTTCTCCTCCACTCTTCATCACTATTCCTGGTCCGACAATCACGTGTCCTTTATGATGATTCCTCTTCTCTTCCGCCACTTTTCTCTGTTTCCTCGAGTCTTTTCCCTCTTCATCCATGGCAACTCAAAAGAGAAGAGATTGAAGGGGAGGGAAGGGGATAGGACACAATGTAAGCATACGGGGAGAGAAGAGATGGAATCACTAGTGAGAGTGATCTGTCAGAGTACAATACAATAAACATTATTCGGTGTTATGAAGATTCTGAAATTGTTGGTGAAAGAAAGAGGAAATGGGCAGTTTCCATGTGAAGTGATAGGATAGAGAGAGTGTATTGTAGGAAGAATAGAGACAGCGTTGAGGCTCTCTTTTTATGGGAGTGGATGGGGTGGAAGGATAGACGTTGTTATGCAATGGAAGAAGACCATGTGATGAGTGAGCTGATCAACCACGAGCCACAAATAGAATCAGGTCGATTACAGATTCACGAAAACAGTTTTCGAAGAAAACTTGTGACATCTATCAGGGTGATGCATAAGTTTTGGACTTTTTTCTTCAAGTGTTTACAAATTCTTTATAAATGGAAGTTATCAAGTGAGTACAGGGGCGTTTTGAAGTGCATCTAATGTGCTTTCGATCGCGCACTTTGATATGCTGAAGGCACTCTGGACATGAACATTATGAGTCTTCAAATGCGGTCGATTCATGAATGTCAGAATCGGGTTTCCATCATTACCCTTGCCTATGGGGTTAAGCTTATGGATCAATTTCAGTAATCATTTTGAAGATTGATCCTTTTGGCACAGCTCACAGTACGATTAGAGTGCAGTTCTCGCGGGCATCCATCTGGCACAAATTCTTTCAGACCACTATCCAGCGATTTTTAAGCGATTTTCTGCTTATTTTATGGTTTTCAGATTTTCAATTTATTTGACCTTTAACCAACGCTGAGTCAATTCTTTTCTATGATATTGTGGACGAAACATGTGAAAATACAGCGCCCCTCACTAGACGCTTGGCACTCTTCATATACAAAATTGAGATCAATTGTTGAAAGCATCAATAATATGAAATTCACGTCGATTTTCGAGTCGTCACTACTCAACTAGGTATCGTGGACGCTAGATCTCAAGCGAATTCGGAAGACAATGATACTAGATACCGATTTATGTATGATAGATACTCCGCGAAAATTTTCCCGATGAGAGCGGGAGGTTTGGAAAAGTTTGTAAAATTTAAGTATTTTTGTGATGCCGACTTGTGAAAATATCTCAAGTACCCATGCAAAAGGAAACCATCTGAGTTAATGATTAATAATTCAAAGTCCATCCCTAAATGATATATTTGTAAGATGCCTCCATGATCTCTCTCGGCTGAATGCCAGTCTATCAAACTCAACAATGAAAAAAGTCCAAAACGTATGCATCAGCCTAGTACGTCAATTTGTCTACTACGAATCTCGTGCTTGTGATCTTTGACGTTGCGATCAAGGAAACAGACGAAAGTGACTAAGCAGTGAAAAATACTCATGATAACGAGAGAGCGAGAGAGGGAGAAGAGAGAGTGGGGAAAATGAAGAGAGGCCAGACGGAGATAGAAGATGAGAGAGTGTAAGGAGGGAGGAGAAGGAAGAGAAGGAGGTAGAGCATTGCACAACATTGCACCCTTTTGTGTATAAGGGAGGTCGGTCTGTCGAATTCGAACGCGCTACCACTCGATTTGTGCTTTTTTTCGCTGTCGTTCTCATTTTCTCCTCAATTCCTTCGTTCCAGAATCATCGCTTGTCATGGGGAAGAAATCTGGAGATGAAAACTTCCCCCAAGGGGTGAGTTATCCATGGACTCTTTTAATAGGAGAACGCTAACTTGAGATGAAAGATAGAATAGATAATGAATGGAAGTTGAGAGAATATTGTGCAGGTAGAATACGCGAAAGACTCGAGAAGAGCGAGGAAAAGAGAAGAGGACGCAAAAGCTCATCATATCTGGTATGAGAGAACAGGACCAAATGTGATCGTCAGAAGTCAATTGGGAGGAACCAGAACTGTGAGTGAATGGATTCTCATTTCATTGATGTTATCACACTAGAAAATCTTGCTTTCGCTGATCAATATCTTCCACATGCTTTCATCCATTAGTGTCTTTGATGTGCCTATCAACTGCCTATCATTGAATATTCTTCCTCTCAGTCATTCGAGGCGGAAGATGCCTTCGATGTATCGTGTGATAACGTCGGCCATTCACTCAATAAGGAAAAGAGATGGGAGAAAGTGGAGAATGCTGAGAAGATTCTACACGAGCAGGTTTGGTGTCACTAACCTCCCTCGTTTATCGATTCTGCTGTTTTCATTGATCTCATTCAGCATTCACCGGGAAAGACTTCATATGTGTGGGCGACCCTTCCTGGTTATCCTGGTAGATGTCTCATGTGGTTGACTCCCAGTGAACTCGAGCATGCAGCAGTCATGGGGAATAAGTGAGTGAACACCACTTTCCCTTTAGTTTTTCTTCAGTCAGCACCCCGTACTTGATTATATCCCTCAGTAATTTCATTATTGAAGGGGCGGCATCAAGAAATACGTGGAAGTGGAGGACGGAGAGATGTCAGTCAGAGAAGCGAAGAGCGATAGAGCCCATATCAAGAGTCTGCAGAGGTACTTCCTCTCACATCACTTCTACAGATTAATTCAAAAACTGTCCTCATAAATATCTTATTGAAACTCCTTCACTTCTTCTTACAGTAATCCCGGTCCCGGTCCTCTTCTCAAGAAGAATCGTCACCGTGCTCGTACTGTGAAGGGAGGGAAGGAAGAAGAGGAAGGAGCGATGAGTGATCCATCTGAGGAAGGACAACACACTCGATACTCTACTATTGAATTGAAGAAGAGAGATCCAAAGGCCGTTGAGAGATCATGGAGGTACGCCATTTTCAAATTCAATGTGCGAAACTGAAGTGATCAATGATAATTTTAGATGGTGTCAGACTCAACGATCCTACAAGCAGGGATGGACTAGGAAGCCCGCAACTGATCATGTCTTCGATTGGTATTCAGAGCAACAGGTTAGACTCACTTTATCGTCTCGGAGATACAAAGGGATTATTGTGTAGGATGCTCTGGAGGATGAATTGGATGCATACTATGAAGATCAATTGGAGAGTGAAGAGCCATTGAGACTACCCCATCATAGAGAGAAGACTCTTGAGGTGAGATATTCTAGGGGAAATGAGGCATGCGGAGTGTGTTACCTTATCTGAAAAAGAATGAGTCTCAGAAAAATTACTGTAGTTATTTGAGAAACAACCCGAGCCTGAAGTGAAGGAAGAAGAGAAGGAGGAGGAATTCCCTCTGAGAGAGACGAAAGCACAGAGAAGACAGAGAAGAGAGAAGGTTAATGCAGATATGGAGGAGGAATACAGGTGAGCGGAGAGAGAGAGAGAGAGAGAGAGAGAGAGAGAGAGAGAGTGAGAGAGAGATATCATTTGAAGAGGTGAAGAAGTCGAGGAGACTGATAATATGCAATTGCAGAGATCGTTTCATCGAGCTTCGTCCTTCCCTCACTTCTCTTCATATGGAGGAAGTGGTAATGAAGGCAAAGGAACACTTCGCTAAGGTGAGATCTTTCCTCTTCTCTCTCAACAATGTCTCTCTTCATCAGATGAAAGTGAGTGATTATCTTCCTGTCTTCCCTCGTACAATCATCATCCATAAGGAATATAGTGAGAAGATACTGGGAACAAAGATGATCAGGTGACTCATTCCCTCCTTATTCCGTCTCTGCAATGAACAGTCCAGCATACCGTGACGCTTGAATAAATTTATTTCAAACTCCAAATCCCCTCTTCAGATGCACTTTCGTTGCTGCTTCGAATATCCCAGGAGAAGTTAATCTTTACGCAGCTCCGAGGTAAATTTTTTTACAATATCGACTAAAATTTGAATAAATCTTTCATAAAATTCGGGAAATATTTCACAAACATCATGTGTTCAGATTCTGTTGTTCCATCATTCCACTGATCGCTCAACCAATCAATGGATGGCAGTCTCATGCGAGAAATGAATTGGACAAACTAGCGGTTAGTTTTAAGACATAGTTATTTTTATTATCATCATCATACTCTGATATCACAAACATCGTGAAAATAGCGCCAAATGATCACTATTGCAGGTTGGAGAGAGTGATCCCTCCGTTCCTTCTTCTTCCCTCTCCGAGTGTCCTCTATGCAAGAAGACTGAAGAGACAGAGGAAGTGGCTGATACCGTCGTCGTTCGGGTATGATCTCACATCATTATTATATATGATGGCAATTATTTTTTTAAACAAATATCACACTGCTCTGAAAAGGGACACAACTGCTTTACTTCTATCCAATCCTTAGTAAATGATCTCCCCTTCCAGCATCCTTCTCTCTTCTCCTTCTCTTGTGGTCACATCGCCTGTCATTCGTGTTGGCTCGCCCATGGGAAGCAGAATGCGAGAGCCAGAGTCACTTCCATCACTTGCGTCGTCAGTTCCTTCCCCTCTTCCTTCCCCTCTTCCTTCCCCTCTTCCTTCCCCCTCTTCCTTCCCCTCTTCATC
This sequence comes from Pristionchus entomophagus, assembly GCA_036245825.1. Taxonomy (NCBI): domain Eukaryota; kingdom Metazoa; phylum Nematoda; class Chromadorea; order Rhabditida; family Neodiplogasteridae; genus Pristionchus; species Pristionchus entomophagus. The sequence continues at coordinate 20,006,599 of BTSX01000001.1, read as the reverse complement.
CTCCCATCTTCTCTATTCTCTTCCCCTATCCGATCTCCTTCAGAATCCCCACTGTGGTCTCACCTCGAGTGTCACTGAAGCGGCTGCTCTCTTCTCTGATGGAACACTAGGTGAGTCATTTATGCCTAGAGAACATCCATTAGGAAGGTTATAATCTTCTATAATTCCAGGAATTTTGCGTGACTTCTGGTGGGATTCTCTATGTGATCAGGAGGGAGCCGTTCCCTGTTATTCATGCCCCCGTCTCCTCATTGTATGTTGCATCCTCATTTCGAATAGAGCGTCCCGTTTCTGATAGATTATTCCTAATCAATTTCTCAACATCTTTCAGCCCCTCAAGTCCTTCTACAGTGCCGCTGCTCTCTGTCCCTGTGGGGCGAGGACCTGCAAGAGGTATCCACTATTCCCTTCATTTGACTCATTTTTCAACCTTCATTTTGGTCCCTTTATTTATCTCAATCGGCACAGATTCTTGTCCATTTAGAGGGGGAAGCAGTGCAGAAACCGGAGATTATCATTAGATTGGTTGGATAAATAGTAGATCTTATCCAGATGTGGCCTCCGTGAGCATCTCCCTCTCTCTTGTTCTCACTACCAGAGATGGACTACCATGAGCATCAGAGAAGGTTTGCTAAAGCCTTTTATTGAGTAAACAAATCAAATATAAATATACGATATTTGAATTTAAGTTCTCTGCAGGTATCCATAATCCGAAGGCGCCATACATCCGTAATCCGGTTCGTCATTTGACTCCCACAGAGAAGACTTACCTCAAGAATTGCTGGAGATGCGGAGCTGAGGAGACTCTCACTCATAAGGAGTAGGTTCCAGTATCAGAAGCTCACAAATAATAACATGTATACAGTATACTCCCCTTTTCAAGTCGAAATTTTGAGAAGACAAAATGCTTTGACTGGATTTTATGGCTAAAAACATTCCGTATTTGCGTATATCGGTATTTTAGTTGGTGTGATAAATGCTGTCACAATCTCACGGTCCGATACGAGGATCCGGTGAATTCGAAAGAGGATCTGGCTATGGTGTTAGAAGCAAGAGCAAAAATGATGGATGGAGAGTACAAACAGGCTAGAATGTAAGTGGTATCTACCTTTTAAAAAAATAACATAGAAAATTATTTTGAAATATTCTAAATGGATCTTTTCAGCGACCGCCGTCTGATAGACAAGAAGAAGTCACTGGCCATGGAGAAAATCGTCGAAGATGTGGGTTGAATACGAACATTTTCTTTTATTATGTCTGATATTAATATTCCAGGGAGTATTCCTCTTTGAACTGATCAAACTCACTCGACTGGTGGGCGAAGAACGATCACTCAGAAGAAAGACGGACAAAATTGCAAGACAACAGCTTGACAGAGTAAGCAAAACCATCAAAAATGATGGGGAATCGAACCCCAGACTTCTCGCATGCAAAGCGAGCGCTCTACCCCTGAGCTACACCCACTGATCATTGCTTCCTCCATTAAATGCTCTTTCAGTTGGAGAACACTCTTCCCTCCTTCATCTTCGCTGCGATGGAAACAGGAGGAGATCCAGAGAAAAAGACGAGAGATCTCAGGAGTAAAATAGACTCCATCAGACAGGAATACTCCCAGTACATGTAATCCCCTCTATTCGTGTTTGTATCTGTGATAACAATCGGTGATATTATCAACTTGATAAGCTTAAATTATTGTATAGTCGAGTACGCTGTAATGTGAATAAACAAACACAGATGGTCACACACAAATAAATATTGGGTAGCCGAGGAAAAACATAGGGGAGAATCACAATCGTCGTCTAATCACAGCATAGGAGAGTTGTCTCAGGGAATTAGTAGTTGCAAATGGTGATCACAACCTCCAAGTGGGTGCATTTTATTGAATGAAGGGAGAGTTTAGGATTAAGAAGTGTCTAGAGGAACTAGAAGGGATGAAAGAGTCTCAATCAATGTGTATCTTAGTGTTGCTCGTACTTCCTCTGTTTCTTGGGGATATTGGGTTGGACCCCACTGAGAGAGGCAGCGGAAGCAGGACGAGCCTTGGATGGAGCACTCAGATTGTAACTGCGAGAGTCGGGAGGGAGAGGAGCAGAGGGGGGAGGGGGAGGAGGAGGGGGATGGTCCAGTTTAGTGAGGGGAGGAGCGGGACCATGAGAGAGTTCCTTGGCACGACAACTGGAGGATGAACACCATTTACGGAGGGAGACGAGACATTTAATGATGAGGAGAACGGCTATGGCAGAACAGACTGAGATGAGAACTATCATCCACCTGAAGAGAGAGAGATATTAGAAGGAATGGAAGGATGATGTGTCCGTACCACTTGAGTTCCCCCTCTGGCCTCTCCTCGCAACAGTCAAATCCACAGCAAACTTCGTGAATCTTGCACTTCCATGCGAGTGTGGATGGTCTGAGAAGGGAAGGAGATGAGAAGTATTGAGTGGATGGTATAAATACCTGGATCCATCTTTGAACTCGATCTGAGCCCATTCGTCTGTTGAATTCTCCTCGATTTTGTATGTGCACACATTGCAGAGTGAGGAGTTCATCGTTGAGTTCTCAGAAAGGAACGTTTGAGCCTGAGATAACACTTCCGTTTCTTCTGATCAAATTAATGGTGGTTTTCAACATGCATGATGCATTATTCCCTAATGACTTCGTCTAATAATATAACTTTCCTCATTCTCTCCTCACCAAAATAAGGTCAATAGTATCATCTCCTGTGGTATCATTCATTCCGGGTGTGACATGAGTGCAATTATCCACTGGAATATTCTCCTCTCCGAAGTAGTAATCACGACTCTCAGTGACGTTTGTTCTGTAATTTCTCAATCTTTTTCTCAGTAAAGCAGGTGAGAAAGAAACATGGGAAAGTCGACGTCGCAGCGTTTCTAAGAGAACTACATTTGAGAATAGACAATATCGATTTAGGGGGTTCAATTATTGGATTAAAATAAAGAAAATAGTGATGATAAAGAAATGGGAAGTGGATCGCGTTGTAGTCTATTGTAGAAGGAGAGCTAGATATACTGCACATGATTTGTAGTTTTATTGTAATTCTGACCTGAAGGGAGCCTTTTCTTCTTGGACGACGTATACATATCGATGAGAGTATGGAGACATTGAGTGATGGAACATAGAAGAGATGGCCATGGAAGTGAGAAGAGAAGAAGTGAAGGAGGAATGGGAGATCGCCGAAGGATGGTACGATGGAGAGCTCAATTGTGGTCCTTTGTTCATTTCAACCAGCAATTTTGTCTCAAGCCTTCTCATTTTTTTTAGGCAAGTCCTGAATGATGAGAGATCCATAATCACCTTTCATGACTCATCCCTTCCTTTTCAATATCATTTCCAGACTAGGAACGTAAAGTGTGACTCACTAAGAGGCAGATCTCGGTGTTCCCCCAGCACGAGAAGATGATGAAGAGGGAGAAGAGTGAGAGGAAGAGGAGGATGATCTCCCTCCAGAGGATCCTCTCCCTCCACCACTGAATCCACCACGAGATGTGACAGCTGAAAAGGGAGTACACTGTACACAATGCCCTTTGTATAATAGTTTAGTAATGAATCAACTGAGCGACAATGGAACATTCCTTCATACCTTTCCAAGTGGCCACTCCAATCAGCAGTCCAAGCAGCAAAGAGAATCTCATTAGGATAAGAGGGTGAGGGAGGGATTAGACGACTCGGTATGTTATCATAAGGAGAAGGAGAGAGATAGATAGAGTTTCTCTCTCTGTTGTCGAGGCAACCAAGGGAATGAGAAGAGAGAGAAGAGGGAGTTATTCTCATGAATGAACTGGATAGAGAGAGAAGAGTAGAAGTAGGCAATTAGAAGGAGAGAAGGTTATCAGCTTTATCCTTATTGTGGAATGGAAGCAATCATAGAATGGAGAAGGGCAATGAGTACGAATTCGAGGCGATAGATAGGGGAGATAATCCCAGATTATGATTATCGGATGGGTCCATATACGATGTATGTCGGTTTATCCGGATCCGTTCCATTTCCATTCTCGATTAGTTCTGAAGCATCACCAGAGAAGAAGGAATTGGCATCGATGATGTTCACCTGATATGTGACCCCATTTGTTTCATTCAGAATGATAAATGAAGTTTCGAGAAGGAATTGTCTCAAAAAAACACATAAGAAATTAATATATTATTTTGTTTCACATATAATAACTGACCTCTTTCTCCGGGAGAGGAGTAGCGTAGGCGAGAATAAACTTCCCATCCACTTCGATCTTACAGTTCAAATCGCCTGAATTAAAAATAAAATCTCTGATCTAGCATGCGCCATACCAGCAAAGTTTATCTTGGCGACGAAATCTTTGTGGGCTGCGATGGATTCGAATGGAGTCCCGAACTTCTTCTCTGCTGCCTGAAAGGAACCTTGTTTTGAAGGGGAAAGGGGTGATAGATCGTGCATCTGCCACGATGGAAGCCATCTTCTGGACGTTGCATCCAGAGAATCCTTCCGACTGAAATAATCTCCATTCATTCAATCACAAAGGGGGAAATTCACTTTGAATTCAGTGAATGCCTTCTCCATTGTTGTCTCCAGAGTCACATTGCAACAGAGAAAACCTGAAGAGATTATTCTTCTACGAAAAAGTGACAGGACTCATTGATACATTAATGATATGGCTGAACACACCGCTCTTGTTTGTGTAGCAGGCTGGTCCTGGTGGAGGGGGAGGGGGAGGAGGGACGACGATGGGAACAGGAATGAAGAAGGGAGCACCTCCACCACCTCCGCCACCTGCAAGATATCAATCAGATACAATATCGTCTCGTATTTTGTCAAAATTATGTAAGTCAAATATAAAATAGCCATTTTTGCGATTATCTGCTTGTAAATAATGAACAAATGGGCTAATTAACCTCGTCCTGCGCCTCCTCCAAGGAAGAAAGAGAGAGGGGAGAAGCCACCCTTCTGAAAGGAAGAATGGAGATGGAAAGTAGAGAATGACTGACCGATCCAAAGAGAGATTGGAAGAATTGGCCTCCTCCCAATTGAGCGTATGTCGATCCCTCAATCAACAAGAATGAATAACGAATAAGCGAAGATATGAGGAACGCGGGGATATTATTCAAGACCAAATAAAGTCAAATAAATCCTTCGCCTTTTCTACCTGCTGACTGAATTGTGACATTGGCTCAGCTTGAGTGTGCTTCTCATGAAGACGAGCGATGTATTCAGTCGAACTGGGATGGAGAGAGACAATTATCACCCTTTAGACTCTTTATTAGGATTCAAGTTCGAGAAGGACTCATTTGGTTCTAGAAATGTGCTATTCTCTGCTCACTTGGAGAGGAAGAGAGGCTTCCCTTGTCCTGCCATCATGGGGACTGAATAACTCGGACCTGGAAGGGATGGAAATGGATGAGTTCCCTTGTTCCTTCTAACCTCCTGCAGGCACAGATGAGACTGGACCGACTGAGAGAGAGGGGGAAGAGGAGGAAGGGGAGGAAGGGGAAGGGACGACGCTTGTTTGGACGGAGATGGAGGGAGAACCCTGCTGATTATCTATGTTCAGACGGATTAGCGAGAGGGACGGACCTTTGGCGCTTGCACGTACGACTGATCTGTCTCAGTCACTGTGTTAGAGATTATTCCTGGAATGATTACGGTAAATGCCATTCTTTACTTTGTCCTCTCTCATTTACTGGAGTAGTTGGAGCCAGTTAGACGAGTAACTTAAATATGTGTGACCTGCTCTTCCAAATCCCGGATTCCCTGTATTTCCCGATCTGGATATAGTGGGAGCCATCAGAGGAGCAGAGGGAGCAGTTATCTCGTTGAAGGATTCCATGTATCCCTGACAACTTCTGTCCTCCTTATATCAACAAAAGTGATGTACCTCCTTTCCGATATCTACGGGAGACGATTGAGACAGTCCGATCTGGGCTCCCGGTCTGCCGTATTTGATGTACGTCCTTCCACTCTTGCCTCCTCCTGTCTGAAAGTGGATGGGATAGAAGTCGATTAGATCATCGAGGTAATACATTGAGATAAGGGGCCCCGGGTATCTGTAGACCCGCGGGCAATTCCAGATATCCCCCCTGTCTCGGCCCTCTCTTCTGCATCTGAGAATGGGCCAGTGCCACGAGAGATGTTGCCAAGAGAATCTGGAATCTCATGGGAATATTGGAAGAGAAGAGTGATAATACCTTGAGGATGAGAAGGGATGAAAGGGAAAGGGCCATGACTACACTAAGGCAGGGTCGTGAATGACTGGTCACAAAGAGAGAATTACTCGGGAACGGGCTTTCACTCTAATATCGGGTAATCATAATGGACTGAGAGAGTGAATGCATCCTTGTCAGAGATGATTAGTCTTTATCCAACACATAAATACAAAGGATGACTAGCGAATGAAAGAGGTAAAGCAGAGTGGAGAAGTCCCATCCAGGGATGTTTGTACGTACAGAAATCAATTCCTAATCGATAATTGACATTTGACTGTCTCATCGACGATAGAGTTGTACTTTGAATCCATTGGATGGCTTGAGAATAATCTCGGGAAGAGGTCTATTGGCTGGCCAAATATCGATTGATTCAATGCGGAATCTACGGAATATCTGAGCAAGCATAGATTTGGCCTCGAGGACTGCGAACTTCTGGCCTGAATTTGGGCAAAATTACGAATAATAACATGATTTTGCTCTCTTTATTCCCCAAAAACGCTCGAAAAAACAACTGAATGAAGGACCAACCGATGCAGTTTCTGGGTCCACCTGAGAATGGGATGAATGAGTATGAATCACGGGCTGCTTGTTTATCAGAATCGAAGTGATTTGGGTAGAATTCTTCTGGACGCTCCCAGTACTGGAATGAGTGAATGTCTGACAGTAGGGAAAAGGGTAAGGATGACTTACCCTTGCATCCCTACTGGCACTGACGGGAGAGACAATGACAGTCATTCCCTCTGGTAGAACAACATCACCAATCGGAGTATCGTGAGAGAGTTGACGAGCGATGATTGGAACAGGGGGAGTCATTCTGAATGGAGACTCGAGTATTCAGATACAGTTGTGTCTCTAACAGTACAAAAGATTATAGTGTCGAAAGGAAAGTCGTCTATGAGAATAACGTTATTTAAAGAAGGGGAGGCACGAACGCGTATGCTAATCGCAGAACCGAGAGGCGCGCGCCGATTTGCATGCGCGGTCTCTTCATTGTCCCCTTATCCCTCTCTCGTTGCCTGAGCGATCAGGCCCGCTTGGCACACAGCCAAACGCTCATAGCTAGGTTTAAACGAAAATTGGTTACATGGGAGTTTCGCAAGTGTGATTGGGTAACGAATCCCCACAATCTCCCCTATAGAAGTCAGTAAGCCAGATATTCGTGCCACCCCTCCTTTAAGGTGAAATAAGTATTGAAATATGAACCTGAGTGCCTCCTTGTAGCACTTCTCAATATAGACCATTCTACATATATCTTCCTCTGTCGGATGACGATTGTCCGATCCTTCAATGCCACTTGTTAACTCTATCTTCCATTCTCCCGATCTCACCGAATATTTCATCAATTTCCTCATGGACCTTCTCCTGATATTCAGGGTGTTGACCAAGGAACCAAAGAGTGAATCCAATGGCTGATGCATTCGTGTCTGAACCTGAAATACAAATGTATACTTTTTGTGAAATCACTACCCATTTAATATTGAAGAAGGGAAGTACTTTTACGAAGTCGTGCTACAAAACAATAAAACGCTTGCCTTCGAACATGAAAGTGTCCACTTCTGCTCTCAGTTCCTCATCACTCAATGCATTCGCTTTCTGCATCATCAGAAGGAGATCCAACAGAGCCAATTTCTTCGTTTTTACCTGCAATACGAAAGTCATGTCGGTATGACATTTCCCTGTGGAATCAAATGAGGAATGAAGTGAGTATCCCCGACTTTCAGACACTAATCACTTCAACAAAAACAAAATAAATAAAGTGGACCTGTTCCTCAGTGACTTCTCCATCCAGTAGTCCCTCCTCTTCCAATGCTTCTCTTCGTTGTTCGATCACCTTGAATGAACTTATGGATATCACTCTTAGATATTCGATTACTTACTTTTCTAGTGAAGTTCTGAGCAATTTCACACTTGCTATTGAACTCATTAGCGTAGCCTGAGATATTCCAGATGGGTTTGAGCCACAGCCAAGGGAATCTGAAAGGGGACCAAGTCAATCAATCGATCCGGTCTGACCCGTGAGACATACCTGATATGATCCCATGCGATCTGTGATAGTCTATAGACAGCATCGATGTATTGTGAGTTATGATGAGTCTGAGAACCAAGGCGAGTTCCCATCGCTGTCTCTGAAAACCATTAGAGACTGAATTATAGTCTCCTATTTGAGGACTATAATAGAGTTTATGAACATTATTTACGTAATGAAAAAAACGCGAGCATAATCACAAGGAACTTGTAGGGATAATCTTTCTTGTCTTACCAGCAATGATATCCAATCCACATCGTTTGATCAGAGGGAAGACATCGACTATTTCGTTCGTGTCGGCATGCTCATCGAAGATATTGAGAAGAATCTGAAAATAGTCATTATATTTCTGGAAAGTCAATGAATCCTCACTTGAGTCTGTTCTCCGAAAATGGGAATATATCTTCTGAGTATATTGAAATGGAAAGCAGGAGTGAGAAGCTTCCTTCTCGCATGCCAGTCATTATTCGTTCTCAATTTATCTTATCGTATTTCGTGTCTCGATATTCCTTTTCTTCTATCGATATGACGTGAATTTGTCTCTCAATCGTGAGTGAACCCGTTTGTTGATCACTGACGACAATTGCACATGATCATTATGCACTTCCCATTCTCGGAGCAAACAAAGAATCGATTTCACGATTAGAATGAACGATACCTAATGACTAGACCAGTGCCCAGCCATTTCTCCAGTATCTGGTAGTGATGGGGCTTCGTGATGTTGGAATTACTCTCTAGAATTACCTGGAAGAACGAAGCTTCATCTTGATTATCCGGATTGAACGAATTCGCAAATGTGAGTCTCCTTACCCGAATGCTTTCATGAGTTCCGCATACAATAACGGGGACGGGTCCAGCCCATAGATGCCACATTCCATGGCTCTTCTCTGGATCAGCAAGTAGGTATTTACGTCCCCATTCTTCCACTTGGTACGAGAATTCTGCAAAGATACCACACTCATAACATCCTTAGATGAATTCCGTCAATATCATAGATAAATAAAACGAAAAATAGATGGAATGCGGGTGTAGTCTTCACTGGCCGAAAGTAACTCTCTAATAGCTATTACACTGTATTGATCCGAGTTCCAAACTAGTGTAGTTGAGAGATAGAAAACTGACTCATCACATTCCATTTGAACAAGTGAGCAGATCCGAATAGAGGAATGGAGGGAGGACCGGGGATCTTTGAAAACGCCTAAAATAAGAACAAGGAAATACATAATAGTCGAATAACAATTACCTTTCTCGCTTTACTATAGTAGGTGATAAAATCTGTGATCTTGCGTCGATTATCGAGAATAATGAAGATAATACACAGAAGAAAAGCTAGTAGAATGGCCATTGGATGAGATTGAGAGATCAATCAGGCTCAATCCTTCCTTTTAGATGGAAACTCCCTGAACAATTTCGATGCGTAATTCAGCGAACACTAAACGAGATGAGATGAGGAAAGGAGGGACTTTTGATAGGAAAGATCGTTCGAAAGGAAGTTAGACTTACTGCGAAAGGGCACAGAAATGGTACATATCGAGTAAGAGGGAGAGGTGGCTCTTTGTGTTCATCTATCTCCCTCTCTCTCTTTGATTCTCGAGCTGAACAGTGAACTCCGTATGGTGTAACAACTACATAGACGTACGAGAGAATGGACACACCAGCTGGAGATGAGTAAGAATACTCAGTTTCTGCTATTCATCCAACACATCTCCTGCAATATCTATGAGTCAAGTTCTGGTGGACATCAGAGTTATGCGAATCCATGTTAAAATGTTACCTTTTCTATAAATTGAAATGACGTCCACGTTGTTTCTGTAGTTGTAGTGTATGATGGTGTGAGATTGTGTCAGTCTAAGAGAGGAAGGACAAGGCGCAAAGAGTTCACCCTATCACACTCTCATCCCTCTGTTTTTACTCTGGAAAGTAGCCAAACTTTGACCCTCGGAACGTGGAGAACAAATTTTTTTTCTGCAGAACGGCATCATAATTTGTAATTGATTCATGATATTTCTGGGTTGTTTTTATATCATATTTCTCTTCAAAACAGAGCAGCCGATGATATTTCGTTGAACGGGATATCTCCATTCGTTCTCTCTGTGATAAAGTTCACTCACACTGTTCAATAACCCGAAACGACGAGAAAACAACATGAAATCTTGAAGAGGAATGTTGCAAATTCAACACGTGTTTTGATGTTGAGAAGAAGTCATTAATAGTCTTATCTGAGAATGATTAGACCACGTAGTCTAGTTTAGTGTACTCCCTTTCATATGGGAGAATAAGAAACACCCCCTCGTTCATTCCGAACATATCATTATCAGTGATCGAAAAGATCGAAAGAACGAGAGCGTGTTGTTTCCTGGTTATTTCCACTCCGTAATGGCATCATTCTTCGTCGTCTTTCCTTCTCAATTCCTTCTATTCAGATGGCATTAATCTTTCTCATTCTTGTCCCTCTCTTCTTCACGGCTCTTGCCTTACTCGTCTCATGGAGGAAGATTAAGGATATGTCAGTTATGATATGGCGGGCATATTTCAATCTAGCGAGGGTCAGTCAATCCCTCTTCCTTCCTCTACTTCTCTTCCTCTCTCTTTCTGGTCACTCGTTCGTTCGTTGAACAAACCAATCTCTGAGCTGTTGAATGGCCATGAGCTCAGAGACACTAATTCCAATTGATCTGGCTACATTGTAGCGAATCGTGCGTATCAAAGAATTGGAGCAAGATCACTTTTGCATGTAGTTCACACATCGAAAGCGACATTAGGAATAACATAGTTCTACCTTCTTATCCTTTTCAGGTTCCGGGTCCTCCAGCGTATCCTCTCATTGGATCAGTTTGGGCCTTCAAGATCAATTCAGCTGGTGAGTCAACGAGAAAATGATAAGAGAGTGAAAGTTTCTCATAGATTTCGCTCTTCAAATACTCGGATGGGCCAATATTTATGCATTCTACGAGGGATCCATCGGAATCGTCAAGGTATTCGAGAAAAATCAAGATATTTGTTCTATTCAATTTGTTCTCCAGGCATGGTTGGGTCCAGTGCCCGTTGCTCTTATCATCAGACCTGAATACTGCAAGGTCTGATCCATCCTATCCTATAAATATCAAAGAATATTTTCAGCAAGTTCTGGAGAGCAATACCCTAATCACAAAGGCAACTGTCTATGATAAACTATCTGAATGGATCGGAACAGGACTACTAACGAGGTTATTTTGGAGACGAAACATTTATTTAAATATAAGTTTTAGCACGAATGAGAAGTGGTACGGTAGACGGAAGATGCTCACTCCTGCCTTTCACTTCAGTGTTCTCAAGGGGTATGGAGAGATATTCATCAAACAGTCACAGGTAGAAATTATTCCTTTCCTCTAATCTCCAACCATTCATTTGAGATAATGATGGAGCAAGTAGATCAACATGCTGACACTGGGAGGGAAGTCGATCTATTCCCATACGTCAAGAGATGCGCTCTTGATATCATCTGTGGTAGGTCAAGAGAGAGAAGACTGGTCTGATTCCCCTTGCAGACACTGCCATGGCAACTCAAGTCAATTCACAAATCGGAAAGAATACCGAATATGTGAATGCCGTCGTCAGACTATCCGACATGCTATTCCAACATGAGAGATATCTCATTCCCATGCCCTATTCAGTCAGAATTGACTCCATTTAGATCTCCCTGGTTGTGGTTGAAACCGGTGTGGTATGGATGTGGAATGGGTTTCGAGTTCGATAGACTGGTCAAATTGACCACTGATTTCACACGACGAGTGAGTTATTGGATGAAGATGAAGTGGAAATGGACAATCAGGTGATCGCGGAACGTCGTCAAACTCTGATTGAAGAGGGTCAGATGGAGGATCCCGGAGATTTGACCAAGAAGAAGATGGCATTCCTTGATCTGATGTTGTTGACTCAAGAGAAGAATACATTGAGTGATGAGGATATCAGAGAAGAAGTGGACACTTTCATGTTCGAAGGCAAGTTCATTCATGTGCTACCCACAAGTGCATAACGTTGAGAGGCAGATAGTTATCTTCCTTCTCAAAATCATCTCTAAATACCAATAATTCAGGTCACGACACGACTTCATCTGGAATGGGATGGACTATCTGGCTGCTTGGCCAGCATCCAGAGTATCAGGTGAATACAATTACTCACACTCATACCCACGCATTTTGACGCTGAGAACTCACTGTAATTACAACATATTACAACACTTTAGGCAAAAGTTCACGAAGAGATGGACGAAGTCTTCGGAGATGACGATAGAGAACCGACTGAGGCTGATCTTAAGAAGTGCGTCTATCTGGAGAAATGCGTGAAGGAATCACTCAGGTGAGACAACCATTCCATGCTTCTTTCCTCTAAGATAAGGATAGTTCTCAGCCAGAGTAGCGACACTCCTCGCACCGATTGAATCACAACTGATTACGATTGTAGTATAATCAGGGGGGAGTAGGCATGGGCTGATTTCTGTCATAACAACGATCGAAGACTAATATTTCTGCATTAAATCTCTCAAAGATCAAAGATCAATCTTTCTTCTCTTCAGATTATGTCCACCTGTTCCGATCATCGCTCGTCGTCTCACTCATGATCTCATTCTGGGAGATTTCACCATTCCCAAGGATATCACGGCACTCGTTCTGCCAATGGGAACACATAGAGACCCAGATGTGAGATGAATGAGAACTTATTAGTAAATGAGAATAATGTTCTGAAATTCGTGTGAATGTATCAAAGGTGATCATAACAAATTGTCTCTTTAACAGGAATGGGAACATCCAACGACATTCTATCCCGATCATTTCGAAGCTGAAGCAGTAGCCAAGAGACATCCATTCGCTTATTTCCCCTTTTCCGCTGGGCCGAGAAATTGCATTGGTAAGAAGTATGTCTTCAGAGAGAAAATCGATTGAGTCTTTCCAGGGCAGAAATTCGCAATGACAGAGGAGAAGACTGTTCTCTCATATTTCTTCCGTAAATACCGCGTGGAATCAAGTGTTCCTCTTCCTGGAAATCGTTATGTCCCTGAGGTACAGTAGTCAATCCATTCCAAGCTATGATCTAATCCATTCCAGATTATTCTCAAACCAGAGGAAGGCGTCAAATGCTACATGTTCAAGCGAGTACGCGGTAAATAACTGACCCTCTCTCTATTTTGTTTGAGTGTAACTCACAACTGGATAGACTGATAAAGTGATAAGAATGATAATGGGAATGGTGTAGTGGCGACACAGTGAAGTGTAGTGTGCACAGACAGAGAGTGATTGATCCCCTTGCGTCTGGATTAAAAAGGACCGGATAACTGATTACCATTATCATTATTCATGGTTTCTGCTGTACTTCTTGTTCCGCTCGCTTTCATTTCTGCTTTTATCTTCTGGAAGAGAAGAGAAATCAGGGAATTTCTCATCTTCAGAAGGAAGGCAATCATCGCCATTCAATCGGTTTGTGCTCAACCATTCCCATTCAATTCGTTGTTTCGTCTCTTGTCATTGAGCATCGAAAGTCATACGTAAAGAGAAAAATAAGGAACAGCCCTCTTCACTTACTTCTAAATGATTGTGTGTCCTTCTCTTCCTCCGCTCCCTAGTTGATCTTTGATCTTCCAGATCCCTGGTCCTCATGCACTTCCTCTTGTCGGAGCGGCGTATCAATTCAAGCCCGATGCTGTCGGTAGGAATTCTTTTTGGATATTGTGGTTAATAATAAATTCCAGATTTCGGCGATCAAATCAACAAGTTTATTTTGAAATACTGCAGAGAAGACGAGAAAAGATGCGGAATGATGAAGGTTTGAGTGATTACAAGATATTATTGGTAGCTGCAGAATGATATTGTAGGTGTGGATTGGACCGGTCCCTTATCTTTTCATCGAGAGTGCTGACATTGTGAAGGTTATTACTTGGTGTCTGAATGAGAGTGTAATGATTCATTGTAGGAAGTGATGGAGAGCAACACTCTCATTACTAAGTCCACTCAATACGATATAGTGGCAGAATGGATCGGAACGGGATTGTTGATCAGGTGAACAGAATACTCCTTCTAAGAGGAACAGATCAGCCATAAGCACCACTTAAACCTTCTTTCCTTTTGACGAGTGCATAGAAAGTGAAAGCTAACAGATGCAGATGCATTGGCGCAGCCAAGATAATGAATGAAATACCATTTCCATTGTATTGGTTGATGAAAGAATACTTTTCTATCATAATTCATTCAGTACTAACGAGAAATGGTACACGAGGCGAAAGATGCTCACTCCTGCTTTCCACTTCAATGTTCTCAAGGGATACAATGAAGTATTCGTGAGACAATCTCAGGTTCGTTTCAGTTTCCATTGCATAAAGTCACATAAGGGCTTCTTATCAACGATTCCGTAGTGTGACAACAACGATAGCGACTCTCATCAGCACACACTTGTTGAAGTGGAATTTATTTTATCATTGAGGTGTTGGTGGAAGTTGTAGAGAAGCACGCTGATTCTGGAAGGGAAGTAGATGTATTCCCTTTCATCAAAAGATGTGCACTCGATATTATCTGTGGTAGGTCAAAGAGAGCCAATCATGAAGAGAAATATCTATCTATTCAGAGACTGCGATGGGCACTAACATCAATTCTCAGATCGGAGGGAATACGGAATATGTAGATGCTGTTGTGAGAGTATCCGATATCATATTCAGCCATATCAGGTAAGCTAACAAACAGTTGTGTATCTATCGATTGATCATCCAGATTTCCGTGGCTATGGCTCATTCCGATTTGGTATGGATGTGGAATTGGATTCGAATTCGATAGACTGGTCAAGTTGACCAATGACTTCACTCGAAATGTAACTCAACTGTTTTTTTTAAAAATATTTTCTTTTAGAAATAATATTTCAGGTAATGAACGATCGTCGTCAAACTCTTCTAGACGAAGGAATGTTGAATGAAACGATGACTGATGATGAAATCAAGAAGAGAAAATTGGTTAGAATCATAATTTCGAAATATTTTTCGGGAAAGAATACTTGATAATAATATAATGAAATGAAGGTATTCCTGGATCTGATGCTCATCAAACAACAATCAGCCAATCTATCCGATGAAGATATCAGAGAGGAAGTGGATACTTTCATGTTCGAAGGTTAGTTCTTATTCACTCACCCTTTCACTTTCATTCGTTATCTGAATTGATTTAAATGATTGCAAATCAACTACTGCGACAACAAACAATTTTTAAACCCCTGGTATGGGAATCCCTTTCGAGATATCTGATTTATAAAATGCGGATGTGCTCAGAGTGTAGATAGATGAGTTGGATTTGTGTCCTTCTCTAATCTTGTTCCCATTCTCTCAATCACTGATATATTCCTGATCTCTCCCATTGAGGGCACCGATCGAAAGAGCAATCGGATAATTAGAATCCATCTTATCCCATTTCCGATCCATTTCCGAATTAAATCAGAGTGTCAATGGCATTTTAGAGATAACACTCGAGAACTCACAATAAGAACAATAAATAAAGTTGTAAATTTTCAAAAAAATCCTTCCATTTGTAGGTCACGACACGACGGCATCAGGGATGGCATTTTGTGTATGGTACCTCGGCCAATATCCAGAATACCAGGTGGGCAGTAGTCCCATGACAAACAGAAAGATGGAGATAAGGAGTAGAGATCGAACACCGTTTCACTTTTCCTAGAAAAAAATGTTATCTAGGCGAGGATCCACGACGAATTGGACCAAGTCTTCGGGGATGATGACAGAGATCCGAATGAAGGAGATATAAAGAGATTGAACTACCTAGAGAAATGTATCAAGGAGGCACTACGGTAGGTCAGTGAAGGAGGGATTGGAATGGATGGATGAATGGCAGATTGCGCCCCTCCGTGCCTCTTCTAGCAAGGAGACTCACTCATGATACCACTTTGGGTGAGGAAAGAGGAGGAGTGAATCGAGAACTGATTATATTCAGGAGGATTCTATCTGCCTGAGAATATGACAGTTGTTGCTTGTCCCATGGCCACTCACAGATGTCCCACGGTCAGTCTAACCATTCCTTCCTCGTTCCCTCAGAGGTTACACCATAGGAAAATACATCTCTGATCGTTGAAGCTTCCTGTTTGAGTGTACTCGAAAGATCACCGGTTCAAGAAACACTTCTCCCCCTGTAATATATTTCCCTATCATCTCTCTAGACTGTTTCCTCAAACAATGACGATGTCTCTCCCCCGCAATCTCCTCTTCTTCTTGATAACTGGCGCCAACTCGGACAAATAAACTCTCTCCTTTGACCTGTGACTACAACTCCTAACACTAATCGAATTCTTTGAATTTTTCCCGAATTTTGTGCCTTCAATGGCTCGCAATTGAACATCGAAATTGAGCAGTATCACATTTATGGAAAACAACAAATTAAATCGCATTGGATAGTCCGATAACCTCATTTTCAGTATTGGGAGCGTCCAGATGAGTTTTATCCCGATCATTTCGAACCAGAAGCAGTAGCCAAGAGACATCCTTTCGCTTATTTCCCATTCTCTGCCGGTCCGAGGAATTGCATTGGTAAGATCATCTAATTGAGGATCAGATACATTCAAAGGTGAATTTCAGGCCAGAAGTTCGCCATTTCCGAAGAGAAGATAGTTCTATCGGCATTCTTCAGGAAATATCGAATAGAAACAATTGTTCCCTTCCCTGGAAATCGACCTATTCCCGAAATAATTCTCAAGCCAAGTGATGGAGTTCGTGTGAAGATGTTTAAGAGGAGAATTGACGGTTAATCATCAATAAGAAGAGATTAGTGGTGCAATTGAGAGGTCACGGGAGATAAATGAGTTCTTTCCCGTTCCACTGTGTCCTAATTTAGTCCCTTAGATGGAAACAAACCCTGATTGAAGAGGAAGGAAATTTGCAGATAAAAGGTGAGACTACGATGTAAATGGAGTGGATGATAGCGCCATTTCTAATGGTCACGAAACATATCTCGAGACGATGATTATTCTGATTAGATCAGTATTTCCCTTAATTTTCATCATTGTAGGAAATATCCACTGTTAGTTCAAACGTTTCTGGAAATGACAACACAGAAAGGAGTTTGATCTCTAATTGATTTCTTGTTAGTTTTTGATTAATTCTCTCTCTTTCTGCACATATTCATTGGACTTCTCTTCTCTTTTGTGCACAGACAATCCAAAATAGTTCATTCGAGTGCTAATCCAATTGAAATCGTCCTTTTTATCACGTAATCTCTCTCTCCATCTGTTCCATGGGGGTGGGGGGGGGGAGGGGGGAGGGGGGGGGGGGGGGGGGGTTCTCTCAATATCATCACTTCTCCTTCTCATATAGTGTCCTCTCCTTCATTTCTCACGTACTCAGCTCATCCTTTCACTTCCCCTTCAATATCTTCTCTTCAGTTCTCATCATCATATCATTCCTTTCTATCACTCTCTTCCTCTCAGTCCCTCTCTTGCTTAGTCTTATCACTAATCGAGATCTCCTCTTCTCTCCTCTTTTTGACGTTAGTGCTTCAGTGGGCATATCAGTCTCCAAACTCTTTCAGCACGATCATATTTCCCTATAAGCCCTTCACATACCCTGTTCACTTTTTTTTCTATTTTCTCTGTTCTTTCAATAATTCTCTGATTATTCCAATAGGCTGAAGTTCTTCGATCTTATTTGTGAACGTGAGCTTTCTTTCAATATTCCATTGTTGATGTCCTTTTCCCTTCTCTTTCCCCTTTCTCTCACTCCTTTCGAAAGCAATATGGAGTACACACGATTGTCTGTCTATTCGAGTCTGGTTGTATTCTGTTCCATTCTCTCAGAATCCCGTTACATCCAATGAGTTGAACAAATTGGCCAAAGTCCGCCCCTTTCAACAACTATGAGCTTATGAGATATTTAAGCTGTGATGGAGAAAGAGAGAATTGAGTGGTTCTCTACTATACTCTGATTACTGTTTGGCGCAGTCTCTCCTATTTTTCATCATTCATAATCTCGAATCTCCTTCCAGAATGGTCCTACGACGGTTGTTTCCCCTCTCAATCTTTCTTTCTCTTGCCATCTCTGATCCAAGAGTCCTCACTGAATATGGAGAAGTGATTGGATTCGATCACGACGAGGCTGAGATCTATCTTGGTGTTCCCTTTGCTGCACCTCCCATTGGGGATCTCAGATTCAGAGTGAGATTTTACTTGTTCCTTCGTCAAGTCGCTTTATTTATGCCACACAAAATACAGATTATATCTGTTGATTAATAAATCCCTGCATCAAAAACTATCAGTGATGTCTTTTGAATCTAACTCGACGTGTTTTATTCCCATTCCTAGATCTTTAATCGCTTATCACTTGAAAAGAATGGTTGCTTAGCTGATAACGTCAGAAAATCGCCCGAATTCTCAAGATGACGAGTTTGATACGCAAACACAAAGATTAGGAGTCATGATCACGTTCGAAAATAATATTCTAATCTGAGGAGGATCATTCCAGAATCCCGTCGCTCCTCAACCTTGGACTGAACCGAGACAGGCCAAGAACTGGAGTGATGCCTGTGTGCCCCATGCCAAGTGAGAATTGTTGATCGATTGAATTAACAATCGAGTATTGATCACTTTGTCTGTACCTTGAAACGTGTTTATACGGAGAGTCTCTCTATTCCCTCCATTCCAATCCATTCATTCAAGAGAAGCCGTCACATGGAAAGCATCAGAGGACTGTCTCTACCTCAATGTTATCGCTCCAAAGCGAGAGGTTATTTTCTAAAATAAATAAAAATATATAAATATATTTCAAAATCAGCTTCATGTTTAAAAAAAATTGAATCTCAATGCAAAAGTCTTTTAAATAAGTGATTGATCCTCTTCAGTCTTCATCTCCTCTCGCTCCCGTTATGTTCTATATTCACGGAGGAGGATTCGAGATAGGAAATGCAAAGATTTACGGATATGAGTGAGTTGCTTCTACTCCATCTGGATCTCATTCTCTGTGTGTTTCCTTCAGGGATTTCGCGGAGATCTACGCCAAGCAAGGGATCATCGTTGTCACCATCCAGTATCGAATTGGAGTACTCGGTCACATTAGTTTTCTTATTTTCAGTAGACAATCATATGATCAAGATACTCGTTGAAACAATTGGATTATGGAGCATACATTGTTTTGATAACAACAACTTTCTCACTCCATTCTCATCCAGGTTTCTTCACTCTCACTGCTTCTGATTCGATGACTGGCAACTATGGAATGTTCGATCAGGTCGAAGCTCTTCGATTCGTCCATCGAAACATCGAGAAGTATGTTTATAGTATGCTCATTAGGATATTCCAATCTCGGCAAGCTAGCAATTATCCCTTGAAATCCCTCATCGTCTTCCACTTTTCCAGTTTCGGTGGTGATCCCAACCGTATCACTGTCTTCGGCATCTCAGCAGGAGGATCTTCTGCCTCGATGCTTACTCTCTCCCCTCTCTCACGAGGTATGTCAATATACCATTGATACTGTAGTTTCTGATTAATCATTAAATTATTAAGATCTGATCGCTGGTAGTATCGAGGTCTCTGGGACGGCTCATGCTGGATGGGCGATAGACAATCGAGTTGAATTCCATTCGGAAGATCTTGTGGATGCCATCGGATGTTGGGGGAAGAGGTGAAATCTAGTAAATTATATCCATGAATACTGATATAGGGACGGGCGAAGTAATGAAAGGCTTCATTCATTATTCTCATTTCCTCCATTCTTAGGTCAATCGAAGATACTGAGACATGCATCAGAAAAGCGTCCATTGGAACTCTGTATGGAGGAGTAGAGTACATCGTATGTTTCCCATTTACCATTACCTATGTTGTTTATCCATCATTTTTCCATCACTCACGAGGAATAGATGGCATTTCTCTCTTTCAGTTCGAAGCAGCCTTCTCCTTCAATATGCTCAAATTCGCCCCTCGGATCGACGGGGTCTTCGCTCCCCATCGATACGAAGATCTAGCCAAGGTAGGACACTTCTTTCCTGTTGGAACAAAAACTTCCCAGACTTGCACTTTGTCGTAGATTCTAGTTTGATTGGCTTCGTTAGACGGGAGACAGATGGTATTTATCACGTACTGCAGTGATTTCATTCCTCATTCACTTTCCACCTGCATCCCACTCACTTTGCCCTTGTTGTTCTGCTTCAATATTTTCTCGAGATTTACACTTGCTGAAAAAGTACAATAATATAGCATCGATTAGGAACAGGTAGACTAGATTCCATTATCGTCTTCATCTTCTTTGATTGATTTGTTTTCGCAATATGTTGTATCCCTATGATAGTGTTGCGATCCCTTTCGTGTCTCCATCAAACAGAAGGAAGGAGGTAGAATATTCAATGAGTAGCAGTGTAATCACCCCTTCCTCCATTTCACATTCTCCCATCACTTCTCTTGCATTTGAGAACCGTGAGATAGAAATGAAGCAAAAAAATAGGAAGGAGAAAACATGAAATTCATTCCAGGGTGCTCCAAAGATTCCCGTTCTCACTGGTATCAACGCCCTCGAATCAGCTTTCTTCAGTGAGTTTTTTTTATGGATAAAGGGGATTTCGAAGAACTTTTAAAGGAGGAGTGGCAGCAATATTTAGCCATTGCTGACAGTACTTCTTTAACAATAAGAATGCTGAACCATATTCTGATCGAAGATAACTTGTGGTGAAAGTGGTTTAAACAGTAGTATTTCAGTTCTAATGAATCGCTCTCCGACCATCCATCGATCCACCATTTTCAAGGGAGAAATGCCCGGATTCAATGTTGACAAATTCGACATGAAAGTCCGAATTGTGAGTTTGTTTTTCATTTTCGCTCACGCCAGGCAGAATGCAATATTTGAAAAAGAGTAAAACACACAACGTTTTTCAAATTAAAATAAAATTTTCCAGCTGCTGAATGAATTCCTGGAACCTCACGAGACAGAGGAAGCCACTGCCGATGTTCTCAATTTCTATCTCGGACCCGATTGTAGAGAGAAATACGCTGAACCAAAGAAGGAAGATATCCCATGGATGCTGGAACAGTATAATCATGTGAGGGGGTATAGACTAAAAAAGAAATTACTTCCGAAGATAGAAAAAGTCTGAAAATATTGTATGACTTGTAGGAAATTCTAATAGATCTGTTACGAAATAGGAGAGTTGTGAAATATTCAATATTGAAGTGTTCCTCATTGAGTTCTGGGGCGACGTCTACTTCAATCTCCCTGCCCGCTACAGAGTCGATGAGAGAAAGGAGATCGGAGCTGATGTAAGATCATCAATTGTTCAATTTAAAATCCTAAAATAATCTGATGTTTTTTTCAGTCGTACGTCTACTTATGGGAGCACTTCAACTCGGCCCTCTTCAAAGAAGATGACCCTGTCCCTGGTTGGTTTTTCAGTCGAGAAGTTAACATTCTTCATGGGAAGAAAATGGAAGAGGATATTAGAGCGACTGAAATTATGTATTCATACAAATTTGGAACCATATCAAAATAATGTCTTTTCAGCCTCAGTGCATATCAATGAGATGCCCTATCTCGTCGGATTGCAGGCCCTGGGCCAATTTGAATGGACAGAACAAGAGATCAAACACAGAAATCGAGCAAGACAGATGATGATCTCATTCATCAAGAATGGGTTTGTATCTCTATCTTTCCCTTTCGCTTCTCTCTTTCTTCTCTCTGTTCACTGAATGCGATGGCGTGTATGGTTTTCATTAGCAGTGCTTGTTTTGTTCTCCCTCGCCCACCTCTTACAAAATATCCTTCTATTCGTATTCCTGGAAAGAATGAACGAACTAAGATCAGCATTAATTATTCTTCCCTTCCAGCAAGCCCTCCGTCGATGGAGTATTCTGGCCTTCCTACACTCAATCATCCAACTCTCCCTTCGTTCGAATCACTTCTCCGATTGGAAGACCGAAGAGGGATTCTGGGATAAGAACCTTAAGTATTCTTCCTATCACTCTTATTCCAACAGGCACTCTGTTCATTGAAATTAGAAGTTATGAATAAGTTCTCTCTATGCCATTCACTTCACTGATCTCTCCTCTCTCAGATTCTGGAGGGACGTCATGAGCAAGTACTCCTATGACTTCGTCAGATTCAAGAAGCAGAGTGTCCCTCAAATGCAGATCCCCGCCCCTCCCACACAGAATCATGAAGAGCTGTGAGGAATGAGTCCCACATCTCCATCTATTATCCTCAACCAAAGATGTTTACTGCCCTGAGGGTACTTTCCTCTATCCCCCCATTCCCTCTAGCGATGGACACTGTTCCTCATGCAGTCTCTCCCTCTCCATCCATCCTACAGTACTTCTCGCTAGTATGATTGTCTCCCCCACTCAATCTGTAATATTTCTTCTCCCTATCGGTATTTCCTTCTCTTTCCCTTCCGGGTGATTCACTGTCTTCTAATGAATTCAATGCAATGTATTATCCTCTGACAATCCAATCAATGGGGGGTTTATCATTGTTGTTTCACAACAGAGAGAAGTGAGAGAGAGAGAGAGAGATCGATTGATGGAAGGGAAGGAGATCACAAATACATTCTGAGAATGAGAGAGAGGGAAGAAGCAACACGTGGAGAGGATAGCAAGTACCCGAATAGGGACAAATATGGAATGCACACTGATTACGGTAAGAGAGGCACACGATGGCGTAGGGAGGGGAGGGATACGGTAGACGAGAGATGACGTCAATGAGGGGGAGAGAGTGAGCACTTGTGACTTATCCATCGAGTGAGTAGAGGGAGCATAAAAGCAGACTATTTTGGAAGAAAGAAAGGAGAGAATGGAATTAGTGTGGAGGATTGGGTTACAATGGAAGGAAGGAAGGAAGGATGAAAATGGGAGGGTGGAGGGAAGACTATCTATGGGAAAGTGAGACACGTGAAGTGGATGAGCTTGGGAAAGCGGAAGAAGAAGATGAAGCTAGCCTAGACGAGTTACAGTAGACTACGGTAGGAGTACGGTAGTCTTAGATGTACGGTAGTATCTGTTGTCGTGCCGAGAGTAGCACCGACGGCTCAAGATGGGGTTTCCTGTCCGTACGAGGCAGTTCGGGAAGAAGAGCAACCAGATCGGATGAGACAGCGAAGGGATACAACTCCTGCAAGGAAAATGATTAGATACTGTAATCAGTTATCGATCGGAGATGAGAATGATACGGTACCTCAAGGTCTCTCTTCTCCACATCAGGATACTCATCATCGTCGATTTCAGGGAGAAGATCGGGAATATCTTCCAGTTGAGAGGAAGAAGGAGTGGAAGGAAGAGGAGACTGAAAGGACAAGAGTTGCACCAGGAATAGAAGAGGAAGAGGAGGGACTAATTCGGTCTATTCCTTTCCCTCCATGGACTATGCATGGAGTAAGAGGACACTAGCACTGAGAGGGAGAAGGAAGAAGAGAGAAGTGACTGTAGACGGGAATAGGGACTAGTTGACAATGGATGAAGAAAGACCCCTTCCAGAAAGTGTTTATGAAATGTCGCAGGAGAAAGAGAAACTAAGAATAGCATGGATAGTCTATGCAGATTATACTCCCACGGGTTGTTACGCAGGTTGTGAAATCGAAGTCAGATTCAATAACAATTTTGTAGAGTTATTCTGTAAATACAAAGTGACTGAAGCAGAATGATGGATTGGAATGCGAAGAAAGTAAGAGAGAGAGAGAGGTAATGGGAAGGATAAGGATGAGACATACCTTCTGTAGTAGTGGAAGGGCCATTGAGAGTCCGATGAAAGAGAGGAGAAGGAGGAGAGAAGAGAAAGAGAGAGAAGACATCACTCGATCCACAGCTGATTCGCAATGCTGAAAGAGGAAGGGCGGAGCATCTCTAGTCTCACGGAGGGGGCGGGGCACAAAGGGGCGGAGTCTGTCAAATAGTTTGCAGGAACGAAAAATTAACTAGGAGTGAAATACGAAAATATATTTGTCAGACTGTAAGGAGACAGTGGGCAACATAAGAGAAGGACGAGGACTTATGATGCACAAGGTGAGAAAGGTGTACTGATTGAACGGCATATGAGACAGAAGATTGGACCATTAAGGATCATCATTTTACTTTAACGACGAAGCACTGTAGATTCTCGTGGAAACAATATGACGGAGGAAGGAATGGATTCTTGAGAAGGGAGAGGAAGAAAGGAGAGGGGTTTCTCCTAGTGAGTGGGTGAGGTAATGCCATCTATCCCTCTCGGGAATTGGACTGAATAGTGTGTGGGGGGGGGGGGGGGTATTTCTGTAGTAAATAGGAGGAGGAAGAAGAGGGAAGTGCACTGTAGAGGAGAAGAAGACTGTAGGACTATGCATGGTCATGCAAGGCTGAGAGGGGATGAAATGAAGAGGGAGAGGGAGGAGGAGGGAGGGAAGGGGGGGGGGGAGTTGTTGTGAGAC
Organism: Pristionchus entomophagus; assembly: GCA_036245825.1. Taxonomy (NCBI): domain Eukaryota; kingdom Metazoa; phylum Nematoda; class Chromadorea; order Rhabditida; family Neodiplogasteridae; genus Pristionchus; species Pristionchus entomophagus. Next base: position 19,981,993 of record BTSX01000001.1, on the reverse strand, counting down.
TGACGGTGAGCTCAGAATAGCCATCGCCACAAATACTCACCAGGTCAGATTGGAATTAGTCCCAAGAGAACAAAAGGCGTGGGCGATAGACAAGAAGAGAAGTTGAAGCACAAGGGAAATGATTAATGGGTGAGATGGATGATTGACGAGAATGGAAACGATTCTAGATGGGGGGGGGGGGATATTTATCTCCTAAGTGCCTTGAGAAACTCTCTTCTCACCCACTGTTTATATGGGAATCTCATCGTCATTCATTTGAAAGGAACAACAACCGAGGCTATTTATGAATGAGCAAATATATAAGTTGAACAGAAATAGAATAAGGAGAGGGAAGGAGAGGGAAGGAGAGAAGAAGGAGAGACTGGATGGGTCAGTGGTCAGACCTTTAGTGAAATAGGGGAAGAGGGGGGGGGGGGGAGAAACGAATGAATGAGTAGTTGAAGAGAATGCCATGTGGAGTGGGAGGATGAATAATAGAATGAGAAGGAGACCAGACCCAAAATAGGCCCTCTTTCGTCTCTTTTATACACTTTAAGATTCATCAGGATCGGATTAGTATACTTCAGATACATTGATGTTTTCGGTACGGAAAAGAACGAAATCCACCCGTTTGACATGCATAC